>JAKSZU010000030.1:3588944-3727730 GCA_026018925.1 Tupaia tana | reverse complement strand
ACAGGGCAATGCCCGGGGTCACGGGGGAGGGCCCTGCTCCCGCCTCACCACAGTGTTGGCCACCTTCGGGCCCGCCCACTTCCTGCACCGTCATACGTGGACTCCGCCTGACCTACTCAGACAACTCGGCCCGTGGGGGGCCTGTGTGGGTCCCTGGAGTGGGGGCGTCTGGTCCTTGTGTGGCAGGGGGACAGCGATGGATGAAGCCGCGCTGTGCCTACCTGTCCACCCTCAGGTCACGTCTGCAGCCCAGGCTCAGCCCCCGACCGACGCCCAAAGGCCCACGCGAGGCTGGACTTGACCCTGGCCCCGGGCTTGAGCCAGGCCTCGGGCCCCGCGAGGGGTGGGGGTGGGAGGGGGGCACGCCAGCCTGTTTTCATCTCACGGGGGCTCAGAACCCTCCCTCCCCAGAACTCCATGGCTTCCCAGCACCACCGGTTCTACCTCTGGCCCTCAAGGGCTCCCCGAGTCCGGTGGGTGCTGAGGGCTCCGGATTTCAGCGTAGCTCCAGCTGACCGAGACCACCTGCCCTGAAGATCAAGCCGCTGCCTCGGGGAAGAGTTAATCATTCCCGGGAGAGGGACAGGCGGGCAGGGTGTTCCGGCCTCCCGCAGAGTCAGTCTGTGGCCAGGGGGCAGAGGTGGGGTTGTGCATGAGGAGTGCTGATCCCAAGGGTCTCACGGGCAGGGCAGCGCTGGGGAGGCTCTGGAGTTGGGAGGGAGGAGGAGGTGGTGGAGGACTGCAGTTGGATTTGGGGGGCTGTGAGCCTGCAGAGACCACGTGTGGCCGGGACAGTGGTCTCTGACCACTCTCTCCTCGCCGAGCTGAGGAGAGAGCCTGAGAGTACGGAATAGTTCAGCTCTAGGTTTCTAGTTTTTGTTTTGTTTTTTTTTTTAAAGAATTATTTAACTTTATTTATTTTATTTATTCATTCATTTATTTTTAAATTTGATCAGAGAGAGAGAAGAGAGAGAGAGAGGGAAAGTGAGAAAGCAAGCTACCAGGTCCAGGACTTGAACCATGGCCAGCCATGTGGGAGTGTCCAGCACCTTAACCACCATGCCACCTGCTGGTCCCTAGGTTTCTAGTTTTAAAAGTAAAAGCAAATCCAGGGCCAGCGAGTGGCGAGATGGTTAAGGTGGCTGGATCCCACACGGCCAACTGCATGGTTCAAGTCCTGGGCCCGGCAACTTGAAAAACACCCTATAGGTGCCCGAAGGTCCAGAGAGGAGAATGGAAAAGGGGTTATGGCATGGCCATCCCTCCGGTGGGAGACACTTTCTCTCTCTCTCTCTCTCTCTCTCTCTCTCTCTCTTTCTCTCTCTCTCTGGCAAGCGCATGCACCCTATATCAAAATGACAAAAACCAACGCTGAGACCTGCCAGTGGCGTGGTAGTTAAGGTGGCTGCATTCCACATGGCCAAATGCATGGTTCAAGTCTCAGACCTGGCAGCTTGAGAAACAGAGAGAGAGCCCAACATCCTGGGCCAGGTTTGGAGGACGGAGGAGAACAGACTGTGGGGGTGGCCACCTGCCACGGGGCAGGGGGGCACTTTCTCACTCCCCTTCTGTCTCTTGCAAGAGCATGTAACCTCTGGCAAATTTAAAATAAGCCTAAAAACCCAAACCCATGGGCTATCTGCTAGCAGCATTTGTTCACCTATTCATCAGGTATTAATGTGTATTGCAGACAGGAAATAAAATATATTAAGCACACAGAGCTGAAATTTGCAGTCGGAGAGGCCAGAACCTCCTGGTCCCTCTGCTGCTTTCTCTTGAGTCATTCTCACTCCCAGCCCTGGAAGCCACCCTCCTGCAGAGTGTGTGTGTGCAGCACACACACCACATGCACATGCACACACTCCATACACACGGCCTCACACAGATACCTGCACGCTTGGATACATGCATGCCCATATACATGCATGCAGTCACACACACACATGCACACTCGGACACACACCCGCGTAAAGGCAATTACACACACAAATACAAAACAACACACATACACACACTCAGGCTCACACACATGCTCATGCACACATGCACACTATCACACCCACTCACACACAGATGCACACACTCACACAACACACTTAGACACACATTTGTACACCCTCACACACATGCACACTCAGATGCACACATACACACATTCACACACTCCCATGCACGCACACACACAATCACACATGCACACTCCTTGCACTGCCCTGGCGGCCCTGGGGACTGAGTGGCTGGGGTGGAGGCTGGCTGGCCGCCGTCCCGGCTCCTGGTGGCCCCGCTTCCTTCTCCAGAGCACCCCAGTGCTCCCCAGCTCAGTACTCACTCCCAGCGCTTAGCAAGGGCCATGCCCTTCTTGCTGGATGCCCAGAGAGGCCGAGACCCACCCGCTGGCCCCAGCCTGGGTTCAGCCTCTCCACATCATTGATTCTGGTGTCCCTCCTGGGCAGCCCAAACCAGGGGCCTGGCCCGTGCAGAGCTGGGAGTGGGCCCTGTGCCCTGCTCCAGCTGGTACCACCACCCGCCACACCTCCACGGGGTGGCCTGCAGACGCTGGAGCAGAGCAAGGCCGAGCGCTGGGAGAAGACTGCGGGTGGGCTTGGGGGCCCGGGCGGTGGGCACCTTCTGACTCCTTTTCTATCAAGGGCGTTCGGACACCGGTGCTCCCTCCTCCTTCCGGAAGCCTTTCCCACCTGGGAGAGGTAACGAGACCGGGCTCCGGTCTCCCCCTACCTCTCTGGCCAGGGCCACTCAGCCTCCAGCACACGCCGCTTCCTCCACAGGTCCTGTCCTCGGCCACGGCCTTTCATGCCCCTGGGGGTCCCATGCCTAGGGCTTGAAGGACCAAAAAATGTCAGCAATGGCGGAGCCCTCATCTCCAGCCTTCCCTACCTCCCAAGCACCTACCGGGACGGCCGCCTGGCCCCCAAGCTCTGTCAGGTCTCCGGACCCCCCAGTCACGTCTCTGTTTCTGCCACCAGGGTTAGCATTGCCCCTGCCCTCCTGAAGTGCCCAAAGGGCGTGCTCGAGAAACAGTCCCACAGTCTTGGTATCACAGGTCAAGGTAAAGACACGGGGACCAGCAGGTGGCATAATGGCTATGTCACTGGACTCCCACATAGTCGACCGTGGTTCAAGGCCAGGACCCGGTGGCTTAAAACTCACACCAGGTGCATGTGCGTGTGTGCCCAAAATCCCAAGAGGAGAATGGAGGAGAAGGGATGGTGGCGTGGCTATCCCCCGGGGGATGATTTCTCACTTTCTGTCTCTCTGGCAAGCACACGTGCCCTTTTGCAAAAATCTCTCAAGAAAAAAAAGATAAAGACTTGGAATATACAAGACGGTATGATGAGAAACACTGGAGGTTCAAGAACTTAAACACTGGGCCAGCAGGTGGCGTGGTGGTTAGGGCGCTGAACTCCCACATGGCTGACTGTGGTTTGAGTCCCGGACCTGGTGGTTTGCTTTCTCACTTTCTCTTTCTCTCTCTCGCTCTATCCCTTTCTGGTCAAATTAAAATAAATAAAGTTAAATAAAATAATTCTTTAACAAAAAAAGAACTTAGGGGGGCCAGCAGTTAGTGTAATGGTTATGTTGCTGGACTTCCACGTAGTCGACCGTGGTTTGAGTCCTGGACTCGGTGGCTTAAACTCACACCAGGCACGTGTGCGTGTGTGCCCAAGATCCTGAGAGGAGAATGGAGGAGAAGGGATTGCGGTGTGGCCATCCCCCCTGGCCACCCCCCCTCTCTGTCTCTCTCTGTCCCTCTGGCGAGCACATGCACCCTATAGCGAAAACTTCTCCGAAAAAAATAAAAAAGAACTTAAACATAGGGCTAGTGCGTGACCCGGAGTCCCACTCCTAGGAGCTCCCCGAGAGAATGGAGAACGCCCGTCTACAGAGAACCCTGTGCATGCGTGTTTATAGCAGCACCACCTGTAAGAGCCAGAAGAGGAGACAACCCAGCTGCCCATCAGTGGATGACTGGATGGACAGTGGTGTGGCCTAGCTGCACGGTGGGGTGTCATCTAGCCACAGGCCGGCCCCGGGCCCAGAGGTTAAGGAGCCAGAGCCTATCTGGACCACTCCACAGTTCAAATCCAGCCCTGGTGGCTTGACAAACATGCCAGGGACTAGGAGGTGGAGTAATGGTTACACAAAAGCCAAGCCTTTGGCCAGCCAGTGGCGTGGTGGTGAAGGTGGCTGCAGCCCCCTTAATAAATACGATTTTTTAAAAAAGAGAACATTCTGGAAGTGTACAGACAGAAAAGTAAATGCCAGCCACAGCACAGGAAGAATGCAGTAATGAGCAGAAGGTCACTCGACAAGGCCGTGGGGGGAGGAGGATTTGAACTTGGGCTTCTGGCTCCCGAGCGCCCGCCCTGCTGCACCTGCTGCGTTCCCATTCTCTCCACGTCCTTTTCCTTTAGAAATGATATACGGAAACGCCGAGCCTGGCGAACACTCAGTAAATCACGGCCGTTATTTTCCATCGGGAAGAACGAGTGAGTGTCGGATGAAGCACCGTTTGGCGAGTGGCATTCTCAGAGGCAGGAATGGTGACCCTGAGTTTCCCTGCACTTTGGGCTGCCTCCTTCCCTGCCCCCCTTTTGTGGTGTATGTGTGTGTGTGTGTGTGTGTGTGTGTGCACGCGTGTGCATGTGTTGGGCAGGGGCTCGTGGTATCACAGCCCAACTGCCCCAAGCTCTTGGGTAGCCAGGACTACAGACACGCACAGAGTCCCAGCATTTTAGGGGGCCAGGTATTGAACCTGGCCTCCCAGGGACCCTCAGCTGCAGGGCTGCAACATCTAGCATGTGTTACTAAGCTGGCCCTCCTACCCTAGCCTTTTTATATTTTGGTTTTGCCATAGGGCACACGTGCTCACTGGACAGAGACAGAGACAGAGACAGAGAGAGGGAAAAGGAGAAATCACTCCCCGAGGGGGTGGCCACGCTGCGATCCGTGGTCCTCCATTTTCCTTGGGGTTTTAGGCGCGCACGCACCGGCGCCTGGCGTGTTTCTCAGGCTGCCAGGTCCAGGACTCAGACCCGGCCAGCCATGTGGGATTCAGTGCCTTAACCTCCACACCACCTGCGGGCCCCCTCTCCTTAAGTTTTATCCCCCATTTCTGATAAGTGCTAGGGACACAGACTCAATGCTGAATTTGAAGCCTCAAAAGATGCCACGTGACCCCAAGTTGGCTGGCCTAACCGACTGTGGGCACAGCCCCGATCTCCACTGTCCCGGCTGTAGCCAGCGCTGGGGGAGAGGACCTCGGAGGTCACCGCCTTCCCTTTTCTGTCGTCCTGGCTCTAGCCCCACCTCCATGCTGCTCTGGAAGTTTCCACATCCCTAGTCTTGGAGTGCGGATGCTTGTCCCAGATTTCTTGAAATCAGGTAAGAACTTCAGAGACAGCAGCCTGGGTTCAAATCCCTTCTCTGCCTCTTTCTATAATCCCACTGTAATCTTGGGTACAATGTCTTTTTTTTTGAGAGAGGTTTTTGCCATAGGGCGTGGGTGCTCGCCAGAGAGAGACAGAGAGAACGCGAGAAATCATCCCCCAGGGAGGATGGCCACGCCGCAATCCCTTCTCCTCCATTCTCCTCTCGGGATCTTGGGCACGCACGCACACACATGAGTTTTAAGCTGCCTGGTCTGGGACTAGAACCATGGTCAACTATGTGGGAGTCCAGCGACATAGCCATTACGCCATCTATTAATCCCGGGTACAATGCCTTTTTGCGTCTGTTTCTTGATCTGAATACAGGGCTCTAATGACAATTCCTACTGCACAGGTTTTAGGAGGAGTAAATAAATAAACTAAAATCCATCGTGTGCTTAGGACAAGGCCTGGCCCATGAAATTGATTCCTTGCTAGATAGTCCAGCGTGTCACCCAGTTTCTGTGGGGTGAATAAGGAAGCCTTCTCCCCTCCGTGGGGCTGCCCCTTAGGAGGTGCCCCTGTTCCAAGATGAAAGGCAGTCAGACGCTCATTACTGGTTACAGGAATAATAGCAGCGGCACACAGCTCCAGGCCGGACTCCGAGGCCTGGCCCAGCGCGCCCTGGGCAGCGCTCCTGACCTACCAGGAGGGTTAGCTCTGCTGCATTTCTGCCCCTGGAGCGGTCTCGCTGGCAAATCCTTCATTTCTCTACATCTTAGCATCCCTGAGAATGACAAAGAAAAACAAAAATAAAGCTCTCGGAAGGCTCTCAGAGGCAGGGAAGAAGAAAAGTGGCTTCCTGCAGAGGTCCTTGACTCTTTGAGGCCCGGATGATGGTGTCTTTTCTGCTAGGAAGGCTCTAAGCTTCCTGGGTCAGGGGACAGGGGTTGAAGAGGCCTTGTCCTGACTCTTTTTTCCTAAAGATTTATTCATTTAATTTATTTTTATTTTTAAAATTTTCTTTCTTTCTTTTTTATTTTTTTTTTGAGAGGTTTTTGCTATAGGGTGTGTGTGCACGCCAGAAAGACAGAGAGAGACAGAGAGACAGAAATCAGCCCCCCAGGGCAATGGCCACGCCGCAATCCCTTCTCCTCCATTCTCCTCTTGGGAACCTGGGCATGCACGCACACGTGTCCGGCGTGAGTTTAAGCCACCGGGTCCAGGACTCGAACCGTGGTCGACTACATGGGAGTCCAGCGACATAGCCATTATGCCAATTGCTGGTCCCTATTTTTAAATTTTTCAAAAAAGAATTATTTATTTAATTTTATTTGTTGTTGTTATTATTATTAATTTGACCAGAGAAAGAGAGAGAAAGAGTAAATGAGAAAGCAAGCCACCAGGTCTGGGACTTGAACTATGGTCGGCCATGTGGGAGTGTCCAGCGCCTTAACCACCACGCCACCTGTTGGTCCCTTATTTGTTATTATTATTATTAATTTTACTAGAGAGAAAGGGAAAATGAGAAAGCAAGTCACCAGGTCCAGGACTTGAACTGCGGTTGGCCATGTGGCAGTCCAGTACCTTAAACACTGTGCCACCTGCCAGCCCCAAATTTATTATTATTTTTTAAAATTCACCAGAGAGGGACAGAGAGAGGGAAAGTGAGAAAACAAGCAGCCAGGTCTGGGAATTGAGCTGTAGTCAGCCATGTGGGAGTCTAGCACCTTAACCACCACGCCACCTGCTGGCCACCTTCCTTCTATCCTCCCCACCCCCGCCCCCCCCCCCCCCCCCCCCCCCCGTTTTAAAAATAAATGTTGCCAGAGGGCACATGCATTCACCAGAGAGAGCAAGAAAGGGACAGTGAGAAAACGCCCCTATGGGGGACAGTCACACCACAAGCTCTTCACTTCTCCCTCCTTGCAGGATTTCAGGCACACACATGCATGCCCGTGCGTTTTTCAAATCACTGGGTCTGGGACTCGAACCTCATAGTTGGCCATGTGGGATCAAGGCGCCCCGAACACCATGCCACCAGCTGGCCCTTGTCCTACCTTTTGAAAAAAGTTTTATTTATTTACTTCTTTTCTGAATGAGAGAGAGACAGAGAAAGTGGGAGAGACACCCCTCCCAATAGGGTGTTGATGCCACGCTCCGCCCCCAGCTTAGCCAGCCCTGACCACGGCACACAGGGGCCCAGCTCCTCTGGGTGGTCTCTAGACTTAAGTCTTGGGTCAGCTTCCCAGAGGGCCGTGTTTGACCCCTGTGCTACCGTCGGCCCCCAGCCCCGCCTTCAGGAGCTCTTCAAGTCAGAAGGACCAACCACTTTGAGAAGCGAGCGAACAGGCCTGGCAGGTGGCATGGTGGTTAGGGTGCTAGACTCCCACATGGCCAACTGTGGGTTCAAGTCCCAGACCTGGCAGCTTGCTTTCTCACTCCCTCTCTCTCTCTCTGTCTCCCTCTGATCAAGTTAAAAGATTAAAAGAAAGTGAGTGAGGAGGGAAGATGGTCTGCTCCTGAAACCAAGTATTTGCTTAAGTAGCTACTACGTGCCTTGTACCGCTGGGGCTTGACCACGTGCAGACAGGCGTGGGCTGGTGTGAGAGACAGATCTCAGTGAAACCAGCTCAGCATAACATCGGCACATGCTGAGAAAGACGTGCAGGGCCAGCAGGTGGCATGATGGTGAGTGCAGCTGGATCCCACATGACTGACTGCATGGTTCAAGTCCTGGAGCCAGTGGCTTGAAAAACATGCTGGGTGAGTGTATGTGTGACCAAACCCTGAGAGAAAAATGAGCAAAAATTATTGGTGGACACGCCCCCAGGGGGTGCTTTCTCTTTTTCTCCCTTTCTCTGTCTCTCTGGCAAGTATATGCACCCTATAGCAGATAAAAAATAAGTAAATAGGGACCAGCAGGTGGTGTGATGGTTGGGGCACTAGACTCCCACATGGCCGACTGTGGTTCAAGTCCCGGACCAGGTGGCTTGCTTTCTCATTCCCTTTTTTTTCCTCTATGTCTCCCTCTGATTGAATTGGATAATGATAATAATAAATAATAAATAATTTTGTAAAATAATGATTTATTTAACCTTATTTATGTACTTACTTTCTTATTTTAATTTGACCAGAGAGGGAGGGAGAGAGAAAGTGAGATAGCAAGCTACCAGGTCCAGGACTCGAACCATGGTTGGCCACATGGGAATCCAGTGCCCTTCACCACCATGCCACCTGCCAGCCCCTAAGTAAGTAATTCTTAAAATAAATAAATAAATAAATAAAAGTGCAGGTGAGTCCTTCCAGCAGGGCCTTTGCAGCCTCCCTGGAAGGCTTCCCTAACCCAGTGGAGGTGAGTCGTTCTGAGTAATCCCCCTCCTACTGCCTGCATCTGCTCAGAGATCATGGTGGAGGGTCACTTAAGGATCTTCTCCGAGGAGGGTGGGCTTTGAGGCCTTCCCCACATCCTCCCAACCGTGGGTCCCTTCAGCAGGGAGCGCCCTACAGCGTGTGTCTGGTGTGTGGCTTGCATTTGAGGCACAAAGGCCTGTAGGATGAAGCCCATCAAATGATGGGGCCAGCAGGTGGTGTGGTGGTTAAGGTGCTAGACCTCCACGTGACTGACCACGGTTCAAGTCCTGGACCTGGCAGCTTGCTTTCTCATTTCCTAGCTCTGCCTTTCTCTAGTGAGCATGCCCTATAGCAAATTAAATAAATAAATAAGCAAATTCGATTCGGTTATTCTTTTTATTTTTTAAATTTTTGTTATAGGGTGTGTGTGCTCACAGAAATCACTCCACAGGGGGATGGTCATGCCGCAATCCCTTCCCCTCCATTCTCCTCTTGAAATCTTGGGCACGCACGCACATGTGCCCGGTGTGAATTTTAAGCCGCCTGGTCTGGGACTCAAACCGCGGTCAACTAAATGAGAGTCCAGTGATGTAACCATTTCGCCACCTGCTGGTCCCAAATAAATAATTCTTAAAAAAGAAAAAATGACACCTGGAGACACATTTTCCCGAACACACCACGCACCTCCTCCTGCCTCCTGAGTCTCTGTCCAAGAGCGCCTGCTGCCTGGACCAGCCTTCCCTGCCACGCCCGCCTGGTCACCGAGTCTGGGCGTCACCCCTGTCTCTCCCCGACTCCCTGGGGGTGCGCTGGGCCCTGCTCTGGGCTCCCGCAGTGCATGACTCTGCCTCATGTCCCCACAGCAGGCTCAAGCTGGGGTCCTGATTCCTCGGGGCTGTTTGGAGCGTTAAATGAGATAATATGTAAATGGGGCTTGGGATGGTGCCACGCACATGTCGCGGGCCTGCTCAGTGCCCGCTCTGCTGGTTTTAGCTCGTGTCTCCAGCTGGTGAGAGGGGCTCTGGGTGGGGGCAGGGACCATGTTTACACTCTATCATCCCCCAGCTCCTGCCTCAGTTCCTGGGGTGCAGTGGGGCTTCACCTGGAATGACCTATCTACATTCTCTTTTTTTTTTTTAGAGAGAGATTTTTCGCTATAGGACACGTGCCCTCACCAGAGAGACAGAGAGAGAGATAGAGAGACAGAAAGTGAGAAATCACCCCTGGGGTTGGGGGGATGGCCACACTGAAATCTTTTCTCCTCCATTCTCCTTTTGGGATCTTGGACACACACGCACACGTGCCTGGTGTGAGTTTCAAGACACCGGGTCTGGGACTCGAACCGCGGTCGACTACATGGGAGTCCAGCGACATAACCATGATGCCATCTGCTGGTTCCGGCATCTACATTCTCCAAGAGGAGATCGAAGCCCACAGTCCCCCTCCTCCCTCGCGCCTATGGGAGCACACACAGAGACACAGACCCACCCCTCACTCGGGTCAAACTGCGTCACACGAGCCCTCTCTGGGGGCCTTCTCGTGTCTCCCTAGAGAATTCACGGTCTAATCTGAACGCCGTCCTACCCCTCGCCCACCATGCAGAGCCCCTCCCGGGGAGGCTGTGGAGTGTGCCTCCTGCGGGCCACGTGACCTTCAGGAGTCTTTGGAGGAACAAACCCCTTCCCACCTGGCCTCAGAGGTCTATGTGGGGTGACAGCGTGACCAGACAGCAGTCCTCCACCCCCACGCTGCTGCCCTCTGTCCTCCTAGGAGGTCCCTGCAGGGACAGGCGACCCTGTCTCATACTCATCCCACCAGCCCCGACGGAGCTCAGCCCAGGAGAGACGGCCATTATCCGGCGAGGCATGGAGTAGTCACACCCCGGGGGGCTGGGTGGCCAGTGGTTCACAGGCACCCAGAGGCCAGTCCTCGAGTCCCTGCAATCCTCTTCTCCAGGGGGCAACTGGGGCGCACTTGGACCCTAACCGACCGCCTGCTGCGAACTCACTCGGCTGCCCCTTCATTTTCCAGACAGGGAAGTTGAGGTATTAGGGTGAGTTTTCCCCAGCGCTGTCCAGACCTGCCAGTGAAAGTCCGCCAGGAAGCCTGGGCACTCTGGGCGAGCCAAGGCTGTTTAAGAGACCCAGACATGGGGTGCCCGGGCTGCAGGGGAGTCCTGCTCGTACCCTGAGGTTGTCGCCACCATACTGCACCAGTCCTGTGACCTCCTGTCCTCCCTGTCTCTCCTCATCCCTGTGCCAGGGCCAAGCCACCTGCCCTTCCTTCCAAACCACCTGCTGTTGACCACAGATGCCCAGTGGGACCCACAGGTTGGACCCCGGGCCGAGCTGTGGAGCACAAAGACCTGACCTGACCCGAAAAGATGCAGGGACGCGAGAGAGGCCAGCCCCATGGCAGCCCGGCGGAGGGGACCAAAGGAAACAGGCGACTCCCTCCATTCCACCCGAGCCTCTGGGGCACATTTCTCCCTTCAGAAAATCTTCCTTAACAAAGAGATGTCTGCACTCAGCGGTCCGCGGTCCGGATGCCAGGAGAGGGGGAGGCCGGTACATTGAGGCCGAGGGCACTGCACGGCGTTGGTGGAGGGTAAGGGAACTCAGCGGGCTGGGCGGCAGGTGCCACGGGGCCAGGATGCTGGTCCTACCAGTTTGGCCAGACTTCAGGACCGGGGCCAGGAGCAGCCTGAACCCCCTCCCTCCCAGCCAGGGGGTGGCATAACTCAGGGGCCCAGCAATGGTTTCTTTAGGAACCTTTTGGGGGAGGAGAGGGAGGGAGCCTCCTTCCCTTTGCAAAGGGCAAGACAGGCGAAGATGGGTAAAAGGGAAGAGGCCCCGGGCAGATGCCCAGAGGGTGCTGGGAGATCCTGGGGCCTGCCATCCTCGGGGTTCCAGTGTGGGCCCTGCCTCTGGGAGGCTGGTGTGGGCAGGGCCA
The DNA here is from genome assembly GCA_026018925.1 of Tupaia tana. Taxonomy (NCBI): domain Eukaryota; kingdom Metazoa; phylum Chordata; class Mammalia; order Scandentia; family Tupaiidae; genus Tupaia; species Tupaia tana. The sequence goes on along the minus strand of JAKSZU010000030.1, from coordinate 3,716,037 downwards.
GACTGATTGTCCAGGGCAGGGTCTTGATCCTGAGCTGGAGCGCTGTCCGGGGCTCCCGAGGGGCCTGAATAGATGGGATCGGAGAGGTGTGTGGAAGTGCCGAGGAATCTGTGTGTCTCGTGCATGTGTGTGCATGTGTGTGCGTGTGAGCGTGTGAGTGTGCAAGGGCAGATCCCAAATGCCTGGGTCTGTCTGGAGCTCCTAAGTTTCCGTGTGGGGGATCTGAGTGACCCACGGTGTGTGTGTGTGTGTTTGGGGCTCCTCGGGAAGAAAGCGGGGAGGGTGTGTCTACGGCTGCGACGGGGTGGCTGGGACTATCCACTGGGAAGCCCTGCGTGGGAGGCGAGGGTGCATTTTTCAGGAATCTGGGCTGGAGATGGGTCAGGATCAGGGCTATGTGGGAAGCTACCCGAGTGTGCTGGGAGGACCCTGAGGACTGAATTTTAGGGGTGCCCTTGGGCCTGGGGTGGCCAGAGCTGGGCCAGCAGCTGGACTGAGGCCTATGGGGAGAGGTGGAACCCCGATCTGCAGAGGCTGGGGGGGTCCTGTGGTCAGAAGGGAGAGGGCCTGAGATTGGTCTCCTTGGGGAGAGGCGAGGGCAGGTCTGGGGCAGAAGACAGACGGAGAAGTGAGGGGCAGGGGGACAGCATGACAAGGTTTGCAGATGGGAGGGGTCCAGAAGGATGGGGGCAAGTGGCGGGCGGGGGTCCTGGGCCGGGGAGGGCGGAGGACGGGATGCTGGGGGGGTGGGTCTGTGGAGTGGGGGATGGGGAGGCCTCTGCAAGGGCTGCCGGGGAGGAGTTCTGAGGGTCAGTGGACAGGTGGGCAGGGGTCCCTGGCCCGCGGGGGTCTCTTGGGGAGGGGACAGGATGGGGGAGGGGGACCTGCAGGAGGTCCCGGGGAGGAGTCCGGAGGGATCGGGAACGAGGGTGGGCGGAGGCAGGACCCAAGGGTGTAGGGCCGGGAGTGCCGAGGCTCCCAGTTCGGGTTCCGGGGCAAGGCGGCCCGAGTCGCGTCCTATCCGGGCTCCGCGGGCCGCAAAGCGGAGCCGCCGGCCTGAGCAGGCGCCCGGGAGGCCCGGCCCGCGCCGCCCTACCTGCGCTGAGCGCGCCGCCATCTCCATGCCGAGATTCGCTTCGCTGTCCCGGGCCGCGTCGCCGGATCTCCGCCGCGCCGCTCTCCCCGCAGCCCGGGCCCGGCCCCCTCAGCCGCCCCCCGGGACCGCGGCCGCCGCCGGCTCCGCCGCTGCCATTTCACCCGCTGACAGGAGCCGCTGCCCCGCCCCGTAGGCCTGGTCAGCCAATTCACCGCCCCCAGGCGTTCTGGCTCCACCCACCGGCCAAGAGTGACGGGGAGTTTGGCCAATCAGTGGTCATTCCGTGAGGCGTGCCTTGGCTACCGTCAGAAGGTTGCCGCCCCCGAAAAGAGAAGCGAATTGAAATGAGGGGAGCAGTGACGGACGGTTGATTTTGCCTATCGGAATGAAGTAATCATGTTGATCAACACCTGTAAGGGCCAATAGAGAGAAGGAGGGGTGTGTCTCTGCGGGAAGGCTGCGGTTCTAAGGAACCGCAGGCAGAAGCGGCCAAGCGTTTGACACTAAGCCCCGCCCAGAGCCGGGCTTTCTGCCCAATAAGGAGACTCCCTGAGACATCCATTATTATCTGCTCCTCAAACCTCAGCCCTGGCAACTGTTGGGGCGCTATAAAGAGGATTGACATCTAGGAAGCCAATAATATTAAAGGAGGGTGGGGAAGTGACGCCCTCTGACCAATGGAGTCGTGCGATCAGTGTGAGGTTAGCCTTCTGGGCGGTGGGGCTTGAAGTCTGGGTTGAATGAAATAGGGGCGGGGCGAACAGGGGGCGGGGCCTGACCAACGATGGGCGGGTCAGAAAGGGAGGGACTCTGCGTAGGGGCGTTGCCGGGAATGCTTAAGGTTAAGGGGGAGGTGATGGGGCCAGATCCTGAGTCAGGTTCTGTGCTGGGGTCCTAGCAGTCAGGGTTGAGGGATCAGAGGGATCAGATAGAAGAGTCAGGCCCTTGTCCTTATCTAGGGCGGGGTAGGATCTTCTCGGAAGCTCACAAAGCGGCAAGTACCTCCATCAAAGCTGTCATCACGCAGTGATCGTTAACTTGAACCTCCCACTCCCCTACCCTTCCATCCCCCACCCTCCCAGACTGATCGATCCTGCGGAGGAGGGGGCGTTTTGCAGGGCTTAGGTGGTCTCCCCCGGTCTCCAGCATTTCTGAGTTGGGGCCTGGACCTGGGAACTGCTTATCGATGTTTGATGAGCGAAAGAACGAATGAATGAATACAGAGCCCATGACTCAAATATTAATGGTGAAAGGAGGGGAGGGGGCTGGTCACGCCAACTGAGGAGGAACCCGTAAGGACAGACGCTGACAACAGACAAGACTTAGCAAAAAGAACAGTTTTCCTTTTATCCCAGGATGCAGGCATGGGCCCTGGAGGGGGCAGGCAAGAATTCTGTCATAGAAGAGAGGGTGACATCATAAATGCAGAATGGGGCTGAAAATGAGGAGTCAGAAATGGGCACTAGTGAGCCAGACGCAGGGTTGGGAGTGTCAGGACTTTCCAGGGTCTGAGGTTTCAGCCTTCTCTATTGTAAGGGTTCCCTCTGGTCTTGGCTGACACCCAAGCTTACTCCCCACCCCTGTTCATCTCTCTGACTTCCTGTGCCTTATCTCTTTCTCCTTCCCTCTTCCTACCTATATTGCACCTACTAGAATTCTGGAACTGCTGGGGCCAGCAGGTGATATGGGAGTTAAAGGGGTTGGACTGACTCCCACATAGCCAACCGTGGTTCGAGTCCCAGACCTGGTGGCTTGTTTTCTCCCTTTCCCTCTCTCTCTTTCTGGTAAGCGCACATGTCCTATAGAAAATTAAATAATAATAATAATAATAATAATAATAATAAATACAATTATAATAAATAAATAATTATTTTAAAAAATCTGGAACTGTTAAGAAAAACCCTCAGGGGCCAAGCAGTAGCCCATAAGGCAACTGGAGCCCCATGGGAAAAGTCCTGAGGACACCTATGATTCAGCTGGCTGGCACTGGGTGGTGGGTTGCCACATGGGGACCTTATTGGGAGTGTCAGTCTGTCCTCACCCCCTACCAAAACAAAAAAAATAAACTTTTAGGAAAGAACTCCTGACCACATTTATAAAAACATGATGGATGGGGCTGGCAGGTGGCGCGGTGGTTGGGGGTGCTGGATTCCCACATGGCTGACCGTGGTTCAAGTCCTGGACCTGGTGGCTTCCTGTCTCACTTTCCCTTCCTCTCTCTCTCTCTCTCTGCTCAAATTAAAAAATAATAATAACAAATGGAAATAAATAAATAATTCTTAAAAAATAAAAACATGATGGGATAGCAGGTGGCGTGGAGGTTAAGGCAACTGGGTCCCACATAATCTGCTGCGCAGTTCAAGTCCTGGACCTGGCAACTTGAAATTCATGCCAATTGTGTATGTGTGCATGTCCAAAATCCCAAGAGGAGAATGAAGGAGAAGGGATTGTGGTGTGGTCATCCTCCCTGGGGGTGCTTTCTCACATGGCCAATCATGGTTCGAGTCCCGGACCCGGCGGCTTGCTTTCTCACTTTCTCTCTCTCACTCACTCTGTCCCTCTCTGGTTGCACTAAAATAAACAAACAAATAAATGAAGTTAAATAAAACATAAAAAAAATGGGGAACCAGCAGTTAGCGTAATGGCTATGTCGCTGGACTCCCACGTGGTCGACCGCGGTTCGCGTCTCGGACCCGGTGGCTTACAACTCACGCCGGGCGCGTGTGCGTGCGTGCCCAAGATCCCGAGAGGAGAATGGAGGAGAAGGGATTGCGGCGTGACCATCCCCCCTGGGGGGTGATTTCTCGCTTTCTGTCTCTATGTCTCTCTCTGTCTGTCTGGCGAGCGCACGCGCCCTATAGCGAAAAACCTCTCAAAAAAAAAAAAAAAAAAAAAATGGAGGAGAGCGGATCGGGCATGACCACATCCTGTAGGGGGTGCTTTCTCCTCTTCCTTCCCGTTAATTGAATCTCTATGTTTTATTTTTCTATTTCTATGTCTCTGGCGAATGCACATGCCTTCTGGAAATTAAAACAAATAAGACAGAGAGATGTGAGGTTGGCATGTGGTGGGATCCCTGGGCTGGCTGCCCTTGTCCCTCAGTGCAGGGGCCCGAGGAGCCATTGCAATGACCAAAGTCTAGGACCTGCCCAGAAAGAGGGCATGTCCCGTTTGTTTCTAGGACTGTCCCTGGGAGGTAACAGGCAGCGGTGTCGAGGAAATAAAATCAAACACCGGGAAGACACACAGGACATTTGACCCCCTCCTTCTCATCAAAGGACAGTTTTATTCTGGGGACACTTTGATTCCATTTTTTGTAAGCACCAGTGGGAAAAAAATTCAACAGACTTGTATTGAAAAAGATTTTTAAATAATAAACTACATTTGGAGACCAGCAGTTGGCATAATGGCTATGTCACTGGACTCCCATGTAGTCGACCGTGGTTCGAGTCCTGGACCCGGTGGCTTAAACTCACGCCGGGCGCGTGTGCATGCGTGTCCAAGATCCCGAGAGAAGAAGGGAGGAGAAGGGATTACAGCGTGGCCATTCCCTCTGGGGGGGGGGGGGGTGTGATTTCTTGCTTTCTGTCTCTCTGTCTCTTTCTGGCGAGCTCACAGGCCCTATAGCAAAAACCTCTCAAAAAACAAAAACAAAACAAAACATATACACACACTACATTTAGCCAATTAAATACCTGGATTCCTTCGCTATTCTATACCAAGTGTTTTTAAATTTTTTCACTTTTCATTTTGATTTCGATAGAAGTCCTTTTTATCAGGACCAAGTTTTTCCATGCAATTTCTTTTTCCTCCTCCTCCTCTTCTTCTTCTGGCTATAGGAAGTATGCACTTGTAGAGAGAAACTGCGAAAAAGAGAGAAATCACCCTCCAGGCAGATGGCCACACCACAATCCCTTTTCCTCCATTCTTCTCTTGGGACTTTGAACACACACACGTACACACGACCAGCGTGTTTTTCTTTTTTTTTTCTTTTTTTTGGAGAGGTTTTTGCTATAGGGCGCGTGCGCTCGCCAGACAGACAGAGAGAGACAGAGAGATAGAAAGCGAGAAATCACCCCCCCAGGGGGGATGGCCACGCCACAATCCCTTCTCCTCCATTCTCCTCTCGGGATCTTGGGCACACACGCACACGCGCCTGGCGTGAGTTTAAGCCGCCGGGTCCAGGACTCGAACCGCGGTTGACTACGTGGGAGTCCAGCGACATAGCCATTACGCTAACTGCTGGTCCCCCCAGCGTGTTTTTCAAGCCACTGGGTCTAGGACTGAGCCCAGGGTCGGCCGTGTGGAATTCAGAGCCTTGACCACCACACCGCCTACTGGCCCCTGGACTTTTTATGTTTTAGCATTTTTTTTTTTTTACAATAAACATTCAATGCATTCATCCAGCTGTTTTTGTCCAACTCTTATGAATTGTCGACTGATTCTACCATTGTGATTTTGGGGAGGGTGGGTGTCATTTCTTCTGAGTCAACTTCTGCATTCTTGGTTTTATTAAAAGACTCTTTTCTTCCGTCAGAATGGAACTGAGAGCAGATTTTGACCACGACCGAATTGTTTTCTGGGTTATGCTTTAGACTCGACGTGGTGTGTCACGAATGCTGGTCCGTGGGGACGGTGGCCCATGCTTTGTCACAAAGACGGCTAAGGAAGGGCTCAATGTCTGTCGCTTCTCCTATGAAGAGGTGGCGTCTGTCCTCACGCATGCTTCCAGACTGGACTCGTGTCCTGCTGTGGCCACACAATGGCTCAGAAATGACACGGGGCTAGTTCGGAGCCGAGGCTGTGGAGATGTCAGGACTTTTGCCCTTGTTACTCTTCCTGAAAAAAAAAAAATTAATAGCGCTTCTATTTTTTTAAGTGTCTTTATCTCACGAGTGAGAGAGAGAGAGCTCGCACCTCCAGTGGGATTTTGAGGCCATGATCCACTGCCAGCCTCAGCCAGCCCCGGGTCATGGGCACCGGGGCGTACAGTGGACGCAGGGAGGTCTCTAGAAAAGAACCCGAATCTTCCCAAGTACATCTCCCGTGTAATGTCGCATGTCCACCGTGCCACCATTCGGACCCTGGTTTTGGAAAATTTCAAATCTATGCAACATCAAATTCACCATTTGATCATTTCTTTCTTTTTCTTTCTTTTTTTTTTGAGAGTTTTTTGCTATAGGGCGCATGCACTCACCAGAGAGACAGAGACAGAAAGCGAGAAATCACCCCCTGGGGGGATGGCCATGCCGCAATCCCTTCTCCTCCATTCTCCTCTCTCGGGATTTTGGGCACACACGCACACGCGCCCGGCGTGAGTTTAAGCCACAGGGTCCAGGACTCGAACCGTGGTCGACTACGTGGGAGTCCATCGAAGTAACCATTACACCATCTACTGGTCCCGATCATTTCTTTTTCTTTTTCTTTTTTTTTTTTTTTTAAACGTTTTTGCCATAGGGCGTGTATGCTCTCCAGAGAGACACAGAGAGAGAGATAGTGAGAGAGAAGGTGAGAACACCCTCCAAAGGGCGTAGCCACACTACAACCTCTTCTCCATCCTTCTCTTGGGGTTTTGGACTTGCACACACACACACACACACACACACACACACCTGGCATGATTTTCAAGCCATCAGGTCCGAGACTTGAACTGCACAACCAACCAGGTGGGATCCAAGCACCTTAACCTCCACACCACCTGCTGGCCCCTCCAATGGGATCTTCATGCTGTAACCCTCTCCAGGTACAGCTGCAGTTCTGAGCACACACACACCTAGCACACTCCAGGAGGTCCCGGGACTCGAACCTGGAGCATCCCCATATAGGTCCGCGGCCATTTGGATCTTACAAGCAGTGCAGCCTTTCCTTCTGGCCAGCTGGACGTTGGCAGGAGGTGAGGCCATCGGGCGATCCCGGGAGAGAGACGTTTCAAGCAGGTGGCAGCGACTGGCCATCCCTATCGTAGATGACTTCCCAAGGGACGGTGCAGACTGTCATTGGTCATTTGGGGAAACTGGCAGGAGGAGGGACAGCTCGGGGACGGTAAGTGGGAGCAGGCGGAGGCTGGAGTGAGGACAAGCCTTTTTACGCAGTTTGGCGACACCTAGAGGACAGAGGCAGGGTTGCCCTCTAAGATGAGAAAGGAAGCTGGTGTCCCTGAAGTGTCACTAAGACGCGAGGCGAGGCTGGCTCCGAGCCCCACTCCTGCAGCGGAGGACGCTGCGTCGGGGCGCGCCTCCTCCCGGGGCTGTCGGGGCGCAGTGCCAGGAGGGGCCAAGGCTCGACGTGGCGGGATGAACAAACTCCGAGGGCTGGGATGGTGCTCTCGGGAACAAGGGAAGTGTTGGGGAGACACGGGGGTGGGGTGGCGGCGCCCGGCAGAGGGCCAACGAGGAGGCAGGAAACGCAGTCTCTGCTCGAGGTGGCCGAGGTGGCCCCCTGGAGGTTGGGGTGGCGCTGTCCGGCCGGGGGAGCAGCCCAGACCACTGCCCCATCATTCCTGTATCCTCTGCCCACGGCCCACAGTCCACGGCCCACGGCCAGGTTCCAGAACTGGAGGAAAATAAATTTGCGTGAAAATAGTATTTTTTCGTCATTCGTGGTAGGATAGCAGCCCCCAACCTTTTGGGCACCAGGGCCTGGTTTGTGGAAGACATTTTTCTGTGGACTGGGGGTGAAGGGAGGATGGTTTTGGGGTGATTCAAGCACATTCCACTCTCACAGGAATAAAGTTATACCTTCCGTACAAGTCAGTGGCCTGGGGATTGGGGACCCCTGTACAGAGCACATGTGTGTGCACAAGAAGAGAGAGAAAGAGAGAGAGAGAGGGACCAGCAGCTGGCGTCATGGCTGTGTCACTGGACTCTCATGTAGTCGACCTCGGTTCGAGTCCTGGACCGGGTGGCTTAAACTAATGCCGGGTGTGTGTGCGTGTGTGCCCAAGATCCCGAGAGGAGAATGGTCCCTCCTCCTGGGATTTTGGGCATGTACGCACAGGTACCCAGGGTGATTCTCAAGCTGCCAGGTCCGGGACTCGAACTGCAGCCAGCCAAGTGGGAGTCCAGTGCCGTCACCACCATGCCACCTGCTGGCCCCTGCTTTTCCATCTTACTATGGGAAATGTTGCCATGAGGGAAAACTGGATTCACACTAGGAGTTCCTAGGATAGGGACTAACAGATGGGAAGTCTCTGTACTATCTTTGCAATCTTCCTGTAAACCCTTAAAACCATTCTAAAATAAAACATCTATTTAAGTAATAAAGAGAAAGCCAAAAAAAAAAAAAATCCATACTATTTGACCAATGACGCACGCAGAGAATTCTGACAATTTTATGTTGCTTCAGCTTCCATTTAAAACAATTTATTTATTATCATCATTATTTTTTTTTCTTTTTTTTTTTTGAGAGGTTTTCGCTATAGGGCACGTGCGCTCGCCAGACAGACAGAGATAGACAGAGAGACAGAAAGCGAGAAATCACCCCCCAGGGGGTATGGCCATGCCACAATCCCTTCTCCTCCATTCTCCTCTCGGGATCTTGGGCACGCACGCACACGCGCCCGGTGTGAGTTTTAAGCCAGCAGGTCCAGGATGTGAACCGCAGTCGACTACGTGGGAGTCCAGCGACATAGCCATTACGCTAACTGCTGGTTCCCATTATCATCATTATTTTTAAAAATTCGATATAGGGTCTGTGTGCTTATTGGAGAGAGAGAGAGTGGTAAAGTGAAAAGGCCTAAGATTCAAACACACCGCTGGTCATGTGGGAGTCCAGCGCCTTAATCACCATGCCGCCTGCTGGCCCTTCAGCATCCATGTAAAAACTTATTTAATTTTGGGACCAGCAGTTGGTGTAATGGCTATGTTGCTGGACTCCCATGTAGTCAACTGCAGTTCGCGTCCTGGACCCAGTGGCTTAAACTCATGCCGGGCACGTGTGCGTGCGTGCCCAAGATCCCGAGAGGAGAATGGAGGAGAAGGGATTGTGGCATGGCCATCCCCCCTGGAGAGTGATTTCTCTCTTTCTGTCTCTCTGTCTCTGTCTCTGTCTTTCAGGGGAGTGCACGTGCCCTATAGCAAAAACCTCTCCTGTATATATATATATATAATAAATTTTTTTATTATTCTTCTTTAATTTTGACTAGAGAGAGACAGAGAGAGAGGAGAAAACCGCCAGGTACAGGACTTGAACTGCAATTGGCCATGTGGGAGTTCAGCACTTTAATCACTGCACCACCTGTCAGCCCCTAAACATCTATTTTTTTTTTTAAGTTTATATTTGATTGCTCCCATGAACAAGAGAGACAGAAAGAACGAGTGAGCATGTGAGTGGGACAGCACCCCCAGTCGGGTCTCGAGGCCACGCCCCACTCCCAGCCTTCAGCCGTGGGTCAGTGAGTGCTCAGAGTACCCGGGGAAGGGCCAGCAGGGGGTGTGGAGGATTAGGGAGCTGGGATCCCACATGGCCGACTGTGCAATTCACATCCCTTGAGAAACACACTAGGTATAGGGGCTGGGTGTCTGTGTGCCCAAAATCTTGAGAGGAGAACAGAGAAGAAGGGATTACGGCATAGCCATCCCCCTGGGGGTGATTTCTTTCTCTCTCTTGCACAAACACCCTACAGCAAATTAAAAAAAAAAAAAAAAAAAAAAAAAAAAAAAAGTACTCAGGGAGGGCTCTGGACTCGAACCAGGAACCTCCCACATGGGCTGGCTTTGCAGAGCACTGCATCTCCATGTTTATTTCGAATATAAATTGGACTTTTTCCTGCCAGAAACAGGGCTCCGTCACCCTTGACACCGTTTCTGGCCCTCCACTTCCTCCCAGTTTCTCAGTGTGGCCCGTCCAGATATCAGCTTCTACGACTCGCTCCCGGTGACCGCCGCCCTCTGGGACAGCTGCACGGCACGTGGCCAGCTGGGCTAGCCCCACTGTCCTCAGGCCTGGCGTGAGCTGTGCGATTTCACCATAGGGAACTCCTCGAGTCACGGCGTGAGTTCCTGGAAAACGTGTCTGCTTGCCTGGTTGTGTTTTTAAGTTTACCGTAGGGCATGTGTGCTTGTCAGAGAGTGAGAAATCGCTCCCCAGAGGGGATGACCACGCTGCAGTCCCTTCTCTTCCATTCTCCTCTCAGGATTTTGGGCATGTACATGTGCCCAGGGTGTTTTTCTTTTTCAAGGAGTTCTGTATTTTAATTTTATGTATTTATTTTAATTTAACTTAATTAATTTATTTGTTTATTTTATTATTATTTTAATTTGACCAGAGAGGAACAGAGAGAAAGAGAGAGAGTGAGAAAGCAAGCCGCCAGGGCCAGGACTCGAACCAGTCAGCCATTTAAGAGTCCAGTGTCCTTAACCACCACGCCACCTGCTGGCCCCTAGTTATTATTATTATTTTTTTAAAGAATTAATTTTATTTATTCATTTATTTATTTTAATTTGACCAGAGAGAGAGAGAGAGAGAGAAAGTGAGAAAGAGAGCCACTAGGTCTGGGACTCAAACCTTGGTTGGCCATGTGGGAGTGTCCAATGCCTTAACCACCTCGCCACCTGCTGGCCCCGCCCCTAGTTATTTTTTAAAAAAGAATAATTTATTTAATTCCATTTATTATTATTTTTTAATTTGACCAGAGAGATACAGAGAATGAGAGAAAGGGAAAGCGAGAAAGCGAGTCGCCAGGTCTGAGACTCAAACCGCGGTCGGCCATGTGGGAATCCAGTGTCTTTAACCATCATGCCACGTGCCGGCCTCAAATTTTGTTTAATTATTATCATTATTATTATTACTTTAATTTGACTAGAGGGCGAGAAAGCAATCTGCCAGGCCCAGGACTCAAACAATGGTCGGCCATGTGGGAGCCCAGTGCCTTAATCTCCATGCTACCTGCTAGTCCAGGCACTCTCCATCTTAAAGATCCAGAATTATGACCATGGTTGCATGTATTTTCCATATTTATTTATTTGCCGGAAAGTACGTGTACTCACCAGAGAGAGAAAAGAGGGGAAGGGTTAAAGCATCCCCCCTTGGGGCGTGGCCATGCCTTAATCCCTCCTCCTCCATCTGTCCATCCTGCTGGGATTTGAGGTGTACATGCACATACGTGCTTCTGGTGTGTTTTTCAAGTTGCTGGGTCCAGGACTCGAACTTCACAATCAGCCCTATGGGGGCCAGTTGCCTTAACCACCATACCACTGGCTGGCCCCTGACATGGTATTTGTTTGTTTTTCTATTTTTTCTTCCTCTTTCCTGGCATATTTTCCAAGCCGTGAGGGCTGAGACTTGAACCGCACATTTGGTCACATGGGACCCAGCTCTCTTAACCACCAACTACAGCACTGGCTGTATTTCCCATTTTTAAAGTGAGATATGATTCCTAGGAGGAGATTTCAAACAGTCTAGAGGAAACTTGACTTCAAATACCAGTTTATTTCAGCACAAAAAAAATTTTTTTTTTCTTTTTTTGGAGAGGTTTTTGCTATAGGGCGCGTGCGCTCGCCAGACAGACAGAGAGAGACAGAGAGATAGAAAGCAGGAAATCACCCCCCAGGGGGGATGGCCACGCCGCAATCCCTTCTCCTCCATTCTCCTCTCGGGATCTTGGGCACGCACGCACATGCGCCCGGCGTGAGTTTAAGCCGCTGGGTCCGGGACTCGAACCACGGTCGACTACATGGGAGTCCAGCGACATAGCCATTACGCTAACTGCTGGTCCCAGGCACAAAAATTTTTAAAACCCCATGCATCATTTTTCCATAACACTCATTTTCCACCAAAGACGCCTCCCACAGTACGACGCATGGCTCAGATCGGAAGATAAAACACTTCCAGCCCACGGGGCCTCCACTGTCCATCCCTCCCAGAGGTTCTGGGTGTCAGTTTTCCCATCTGTCAAATCAACGTGGTATTATCTACCGCAGAGCAGGAAGATGAGGTGCAGGAGGACATAAAGCAATCTGAAAAGTGCCTGACCTGCCCAGCAGGTGGCGTGGAGGTTAAGGCAGCTGGGTCCCACATGGCCAACTGTGTGGCTCGAATCCCGGACCTGGCAGCTTGAGAAACATACTGGGCGTGTGTGTGTGTGTGTGTGTGTGTGTGTGTGTGTCCCAAATCCCAAGGAAAATGGAGGAGAAGGAACTGTGGCCTGGCCATCCCCCTGGGGGGTTGATTTATTTCTTTCTCTTTCTGTCTCTTTCCAGTGAGTGCTTGTACCCTATAGCGCACGTACACCCCCCACCACCACCACGCACACACACAAGCCTGATTCTAGTAGTCATTGAGTTAAAATAGCCAATTATGGGGCCGGCAGGGAGCGTGGTGGTGAAGGTGCTGGACTCCCACACGGCCGACCATGGTTTGAGTCTCAGACCTGATGGCTTGCTTCCTCATTTCCTGTCTCTCTCTCTCTCTCTGGTCAAATTAAATAATAACAGTAATAAATAAAATGAAACAAATCATTTTAAAAACATTTAAAAGTTCTGGGACCAGAAATGGTCCGTGACGTAAATAGCATAATGGTTACATTACTGGACATTACTCCGCTACGTGGACTCCCTCGTAGTTGACTGTGGTTTGAGTCCTGGACCCGGCAGCTTCAAACTCACGCCGGGCACGTGTGCGTGCGTGCCCAAAATTCTGAAAGGAGAATGTAGGAGAAGGGATCGTGGCATGGCCATCCCCCCTGGGAGGTGGATTCTCACTTTCCGTCTCTGTCTCTCTCCGGCGAGCACACGTGCCCTATAATAAAAATCATGCTCTCTCTCTCTCAAAAAAAAAGAAGTACTAAAAAAAAAAAAAAAGCAATTTTGATTCAACGTCCACTTCCAAAGTCAGCAAAAATTGCGATAACTGAAGACATCAGCAAACTAAGGCCACCAACCTGGAGGTCAGCAGGGACAAGGTTCCAGGAAGATTAGGGTGCTGACTGCCCACCCCTTCCTGGGAAGATGACGCATAATGAAAGAACTTTGTCCTGGATTTCTTTTTCTTTTTTTTTTTTTCTTAAAGAATTATATTTATATATTTAAATTTGATGAGAGAGAGAGAGAAAGTGAGAAAGCAAGCCACCAGGTCTGGGACTTGAACCGTAGTTGGCCACATGGGAGTCCAGTGCCCCCAACCATCATGCCACCTGCCGGCTCCCAACGATTTACTGGGTTTCATTGAAAGCATTCTACAAGCACCAGTTGGTGGCATGGTGGTTAGGGTGGCTGGATCCCACATGGCCAAGAGCACGGTTTATGTCCCAGACCCACTGGCTTGAAAAACACGCCAGGTGCATGTGCGCGTGCGTCAAATCCTGAAAGGTGGAGAGACAGAGGGGGTAGAATTGTGGCGTGACTGTCCCCCATGGGGGTGCTTTCTCATTTCCCTCTCTCTGTCCCTCCAGTGAGCACACAGCCCTGTGTAAAGATACACAGAGGGACCAGCAGATGGGGTAGTGGTTACGTTGCTGGACTCCTACGTGACCAACTTCGGTTCGAGTCCCGGATCCAGTGGCTTGAAACTCACTCCAGGCATGTGTGCGTGCGTGCCCAAGATCCCGGGAGGAGAATGGAGGAGAAGGGACTGCGGTGGGGCCATCCCCTCTGGGAGGTGATTTCTCACTTTCCCTCTCACTGTCTCTGTCTCTGTCTCTCTCTGGTCAGCACACGGTCCTTAAGGCTATATATATTATCTCCTATGGCTCAGCTGTGCCAGGGTGGCCCAGGTCTTCTCACTGTCCGCTCCAGCCCGGTCATCTCACCGCGATTCCTGGACAGCCTGGCCCATCCCACGCCACCCCAGAAGCTCTGCATTCTAGTCCCTTCCGGTAATTCGCTTCCACCCAGTTCCCTGTTTTTCTTCCTGAGTGAGCACAGATTCAGGGAACAAGGATCACAAGGCAGGAGATCCAAGCTGTGGTCCCCAGCAGTCCCCAGTATCGAGGGACAGCAGGTGGACATGAGTGACTCCAGGGACCCCGGGGCGCAAGAGCTGGGTGAGGCTGGGTTGGGTCGGGGATGCTGGGGAGCGGGGTGGGGACGGCAGACTCTGAGCCGCTGCCCTGTCCACTCAGAGGACGAGGAGCTGATGACCGGGGGCTTCCGTTTTCCCAAAAAAGACCTCGAATTCCGGCAGATTCATGGCCTCAAGAGTTTTTCAGGTAAAGCAGTGCTAGCAGGTGGGGGCTGGGGACAGCTCCTTCCAGATACCTGGGTCCCGGGAGGTGGGGGCTGGGGGCTGGACTCCTGGGTCCCGGGAGGTGGAGGCTGGGCCTTGAAATCTGGGTCCTAAATGGAGGCTGGGACCAGGCTCAGGTGAGGCCGGGCGGAGGCCTGCAGGCGTGCTCAAGCTGCCCGTCTTCCCCTGCAGGGCGTCTGGGCCCCGTCCCCGTGCTGCAGTTCCTGTCCCTCCTGCTGTTCGCTGGGCTCCTGGTGGCCATCCTTGTTGAAGGTCTGAGGCTCCCAGGCCAGGCTTACGGCCTGTGGACGTCACCTGGGGTGAACAGGCCCCAGGGGGTTGGGTCAGCTGCTCAGTGGCCGTGCCCACTGTCCCCTACACCTGGTGCAGGGAGGGGAGAGCGAGGGAGGGGCTGCTCCAGTGGCTCTCTGCCTTCTCCGGGTGCCAACTCTCCTCGTCTTTCAGTTGTGACACAAAGTCCCTGGGGCCCCAGAGCAGGGCAGGGCATGTGGGAGGCGTTGGCTAGCTGCGGCTTCTTTTCTTCTCCTTTTTTTAAGAGAGATTTTTGCTATAGGGTGGGTACACTCACCGGAGAGACAGAGACAGAGAGAAAGTGAGAAGTCACCCCCAGGGGTATGGCCATGCCACAGTCCCTTCTCCATTCTCCTCCTGAGATTTGGGGCACGCGCACACACCCCCTCAGCGTGAGTTTGAAGCCTCCGGGTCTGGGACTCGAACTGCGGTCGGCCACGTAGGCACCCAGTGACGTAACCATTACGCCATCTGCTGGTCCTACCATTTCTTTTCTCTTGGGACAGTGTCCAAGGCCTCCAGCTCCCACGGGGAGAAGCTGCTGATACAGGAGAATATCTATGGGGAACTGACCCAGCTGAAGGCCAGCGTTGGTAAGTGGCCACGGGGTCCTGGAGCCGGGGAGGGTGTCCGGGTGTGTAACTTTTGTCATGTCTCCGACGCTCTCTGAGACTCGGTTTTCCCATCTGCGAAATGGGAACAGAGGGTACAGCAATGCACGAGGAGCCAGGTACCCAGCAGGCACTCAGCCCTCGGCCCTCGGTGACGCCTTCTGTTTTGCGTGCTAAGTCCCTGCTTCTCCCAAATGAGCAGACGCGGACCAGGACATCCTTGGGGGTGGGGGAGGGTCTCAGGGAGTGAAGGGGGGAATGGCCCACCCAGGGCGGAGAGTCTAGGAAGGAGCCTGACTATCAAAGGCTTCAAAGGGAGGGCAGCTGGTGGCGTGGTGGATAAGGAGCCAGATCCCATAGTGGCTGAGTGGTTCGAGTCCTGGACCCGGTGGCTTGAAAACCACCCAGCAGTTGGCGTAATGGCTATGTCGCTGGACTCCCACATAGTCAACTCTGGTTTGAGTCCCAGACCCGGTGGCTTAAACTCACGCCGGGCACGTGTGTGTGCATGCCCAGGATCCCGAGAGGAGAATGGAGGAGAAGGGATTGGGGCATGGCCATCCCCCCTGGGGGGTGATTTCTCGCTTTCTGTCTCTCTGTCTCTCTCTGTCTTTCTGGTGAGCGCACACGCCCTATAGCAAAAACCTCTCAAAAAAAGAAAAAAAAGAAAATCACGCGGGGTGTGTGTGCACGCATGCCCACAATTCCAAGAAGAAAATGGAAGGGACTATGGTGTGACCATCCCCCTGGGGGATGCTTTCTCTCTCTCTCTCTCTCTCTCTCTCTCTCTCTCTCTCTCTCTTTGGTGAGTGCACACACCTCATAGGAAAACAATGAAGGGAAAACGTGAAGGGTGGGCGGGTAGGGAGATACAGGCACCCGGACTGGGGCTTGGGGTCTCCGCCCCAACCCGCTTCCTCCCACAGCCCGCCTGTGCCGTCCCTGTCCCTGGGAGTGGATGTCCTTCCAAGGAAACTGCTACTTCTTCTCCAACTCCCAGCGGAGGTGGCAGGACTCCGTCACCGGCTGTGAGGAAATGGGGGCCCAGCTTGTCATAATCAGGAGTGACGAGGAACAGGTAGGCCTGGTGGTCAGCCCCATCCCCGCCTGGGGTATGCCTGTCACTTCTGGCCAGCCGGGGCAGGGTGGCGGGGAGATGGCCGGACGGGCCCCTCTGGGAGAGGGGCCACATTCTTCACGGGGGAAGGGTGAAGGAGGGGGCCCCGAGCTCCCTGCAAGGAGGACCCAAATGAGATCTGGACATGCGTGGATGCTTTGGGGGACATGTGAGATGTGAGCCAGACGTGTGGACCCGTGTTCAGCAACTAGCTCTCAGGCCAGTGAGTGGCGTGGTCGTGAAGACAGCTGGATCCCACACGTCGACTGCATGGTTCTAGTCCCGGAAGGGCAACTGGAAAAACACACCAGGGGCTTATGTGTGCACACCCAAAATCCTAAAAGGAGAATGGAGGGGCGTGGCTTTTCCCCCTGGGGGCTGTTTTCTCACCCCAGTCCCCATCTCTCTCCTGCAAGCCCATGTACTCCATCGCTAGGTGGCGTGGTGGTTGAGACTCCGGATTCCCACACGGCCGACTGAGGTTTGAGTTCTGGACCTGATGGTTTAAAAAAAAAAATCCCAACAAATAGATAGAGAAAGAAAAAAAGAAATGTTTCAACGAAATAAATGCTTAAAAGAAAAAAGAAAACAGCTAGCTCTCTGGGGAGGGTGTGGTTGGGGGAAGTCCTGAGGTGTAGCATTTGCCAATTTCCCTGGTGTAAATACCCCCACCGTGACTGATTTCTAGCTATCAGGGTGCCACTCTCACTCACGCTGGGGCTGAAGAGGAGCGTGCAATCAGCTCACGAACTGCTAAGATCCGTATCTCGCTTCTTAAACACCGTCAGGAGCAACTCCACGTGGTCTTGCTCAGAGCACCTCCACGTGGTCTTGCTCAGAGCACGTGACACCAAGTGCGTGGGAGGAGAGGCCCCCTACGAGACGGAAAGCAGATCTTTCTGCTGAGAGATTGGGAGACACTGAGCCTGGAGGATGGGAGGACGGAGCTCCTTCTGACTCCTCCTGTCCCTTTCCAGAGCTT
Organism: Tupaia tana; assembly: GCA_026018925.1. Classification (NCBI taxonomy): domain Eukaryota; kingdom Metazoa; phylum Chordata; class Mammalia; order Scandentia; family Tupaiidae; genus Tupaia; species Tupaia tana. Next base: position 3,698,758 of record JAKSZU010000030.1, on the reverse strand, counting down.
TCTAAAGGCGCAGACGACCTCGAGTAACCGCTATAACTGGATAGGGCTCTCCGACCTGAAACAGGAAGACGTATGGCACTGGGTGGACGATTCACCTCTGTTGACCAGGTAGGTCCTGGGAGAAGGAAATACCCTATTAAACAGAGGTACGCTTCTGAACCTCTGCCTTGAGTTTTACCTGGGGGTCTTCTCCCACTGCCTGGCCCCTAGGCCTAACAGTCGGGACTTTTTTTGTTTGTTTTTTTTTTAGTTTTGCTATAGGGTATGCATACTTGCTGGGGAGAGACAGACAGAGAGAAACAGAGAGAGGGAAAGTGAGAGATCACCCCTCAGGGGGGATGGCCACACTGCAATCCCTTCTCTTGGGATTCTGGGCACGCATGCACACACACCTGGCATGTTTTTCAAGCTGCTGGGTCCAGGACTCGAACTGAACAGTCAGACGTGTGGGATCCAGTCGCCTTCCTCTGCATGGCACCTGCTGGCCCCCGTCTGGGACTTTTGTTTGTTTAGGTTTCTGCTGTAGGGTACATACACTCGCCAGAGAGAAGCAGAGAGAGAGGGAAAGTGGGAAACCACCAGGAGAGATGTCCCCTGGAATCCCTTTTCCTCCATCCCCTTCTCAGGATTCTGGGCACGCGTGCACGTGTGCAGGTGTATTTTTATTTATTTATTTATTTTAATGATCAGTTATTTAATTAGGGTCTTGGCAAATAAATTTAGAACACCAATTTGTGGGGGATAAACTCCATGTGTAAGGGCAAACACGGATCGCAAGCAGCCCCAGAACTGAGGAACAACTTTGATTTTTGGTAACATTTGCGAGTCCACGGCTTTCTGGTCAACCTCGCGCTGCTCTGAAATCTCCTATTTCTCCTTCTCTGTGTCCAAGATCTCACCTCCCTGGTGTCTGGGCTTCCGCAGTTTCTTTTTCTTGAAGTAAGCATCGGTGAGGTGCTTTGGGATTTTTACTTTGCTAATATCAATGTTCGTGGAGGTGGCAATGACAGATTTCTGGTGCGTTCTACGCAGTGGGACTCGATTGAGGACCAGTGGCCCAGTTACACGTAGCAAGCTGTGGAGAATAGCTAATTTGGAAATGTAGTCTGCATGGCGCCTGCTGGTCCCAGTGTAGTTTGGTAAGAGAAAATCTGATCTCTAGTAAGGCTAACAGCTCAGGAGACAATTGCCGTTGAAAAAGTAGATTATTGGGACCAGCAGTTAGCGTAATGGCTATGTCGCTGGACTCCCACGTAGTCGACCACGGTTCGAGTCCTGGACCCGGTGGCTTAAACTCACGCCGGGCGCGTGTGCGTGCGTGCCCAAGATCCCGAGAGGAGAATGGAGGAGAAGGGATTGCGGCGTGGCCATCCCCCCTGGGGGGTGATTTCCTGCTTTCTATCTCTCTGTCTCTCTCTGTCTGGCAAGCGCACGCGCCCTATAGCAAAAAAAAAAAAAAAACTCTCAAAAAAAAAAAAAAGTAGATTATTTGGGCCAGCGAGGTGGCACGATGGTTGAGGTGGCTGGATCCCACATGGCCGACTGTGCTGTTCGAGTCCTGGACCCGGTGACTTGAAAAACGTGCTGGGCATGTGTGCATGCGTGTCCAAAATCCCAAGAGGAGAATGGAGGAGAAGGGATGGTTGCATGGCCTTGCCCCCGGGCATGCTTCCTCACTTTCTCTCTCTCTCTCTATCCAGTGAGTACACATGCCCCATAGCAAACAAACGAAAAGGTGGATTTAAAAACATTGGGGGGGGGGAGCAGGTGTCGTGGTGGTTAAGGACACTAGACTTCCACTGGTTTTATCACTTTCCCTCTCTCTCGAGCTCTTTCCCTCTCTGGTCACATTTTAAATAAATTTAAAAAGTTAACTAAAATTATTATTTTTTTGAGAGTTTTTTGCTATAGGGCACATGTGCTTGCCAGAAAGACAGAGACAGAAAGCGAGAAATCACCCTTCAGGGGGGATGGCCACGCCGCAATCCCTTCTCCTCCATTCTCCTCTCGGGATCTTGGACATGCACGCACACGCGCCCGGTGAGTTTAAGCCACCGGGTCCAAGACTCGAACCGCAGTCGACCACTCCAGAGTCCAATGACATTGCCATTATGCCATCTGCTGGTCCCAAATAAAAGAATTCTTTAAAGTTTTTTGCACCAAAAAATAGACTTTAATTTCATTTTTGCACACATTTTCAGAAGGCACATGCATTCGCCAGAGAGAAACAGAGAGAGGGAGAGGAAGAAAGCACCCCCAAACTGGGCACTGTTACAGGGCAGTCCTCTGTCCTCCACTTTTGCATCGTGGTGGGATTTTGGACACACATGCCAACTGGTCTGTGTGTTTTTCAAGCTGCCAGGGATGGGATTCAAGCCACAGTGGTTGGCTATGTGGATTCCAGCTCCTTAACCACCTGCCCACGGGGCCAGGCCTGCATGAATTTTTTTAGAAGTCCTGTCCTATAACGTCCTGGGGTCCGAGAGCCCCAAAAGGGAGGGAATCGAGCTTGTGAATTCTGGATTGCTTGTTTGTATCTGAAAATCACACTCCCAGGAGGGGGACTCCCCCATAGGGGTACGACAAGGGAGGCAGGAGGACGGGCTACGACAAGGTGCAGTGACTCCGGCGCGTGGCTGGGTTGCTCACAACGACGCATGCTCAGTGTATGCACGGAGGGAAGAAGTTACGGAGTCAAGTTTGCAGAAGCTGGAAACATGGTTCGTAGGGCCAGTGGGTGGCATGGTGGTTAAGGCGGCCGGACCCCACATGGCCTACAGCACGGTTCGGGTCCCAGACCTGGCAACTTGAAAAACGTGTATTTGCATGCCCAAAACCCCAAGAGGAGAATGGGGGAGAAGGGATTGTGGTGTGACCATCTCCCCAGGGGGTGATTTCTCTCTCCACGCTGTCAGTCTCTGGGAAACTCATGCACCCTAGTGCAAATTAAAGAAAAGGAGGGGGGCAGCAGGTAGCACAGTGGTTAAGGTGCTGAACACCCACACACTCAACCACGGTTCAAGTCCTGGACCCGGTGGCCTGAAAGTCAGGTTTGGAGAGTGAGCATACGTGCCCAAGATCCCAGGAGGAGAATGGAGGAGAAGAGATTGCAGTGTGGCCATCCCCTCTGGGGGGTGATTTCTCACTTTCCCTCTCACTGTTTCTCTCTGTCTCTCTCCTCTCTGGCGAGCCCAAACGTCCTATGGCAAAAACCTTAAAAAGAAAAAAAGAGGGGCTAGCAGGTGGCATGGTGGTTAAGGGCGCTGGAGTCCCACATGGTCGACTGTGGTTCAAGTTCTGGACCTGGAGGTTTGCTTTCTCACTTTCCCTCTCTTTCTCTCTGTCTGTCTGTCTGTCCCTCTCTGGTCAGATTAAAATAAATAAAGTTAAATAAAATTTAAAAAAAGAAAGAAAAGAAAACGAATGTGTGTGTGGTGGGGCGCAGACAGAGACTCACGTTCTGAATGGGCTTTGCAGCTTCGCGAAGTTTTGGAACCAAGGAGAGCCCAACAACATCGGGGAGGAGGACTGTGTGGAAATGAACAGCAATGGCTGGAACGATGCCCCATGCAACGTCGAGAAGTTCTGGGTCTGCAAACAGTCTGCAGCTTCCTGCTCCAGTCCCTGAAGGCCAGCTGGCTCCTTGGCTCCTGCAGCCCTAACCCTCCCTCCTGGGCGGTACGTTGCAATCATAGCAGGCTGGGACCAGCAGCTGGCGTAATGGCTATGTTGCTGGACTCCCATGTAGCTGACAGTGGTTCGAGTCCTGGACCCAGTGGCTTAAACTCATGCCAGGCGCATGTGCATGCATGCCCAAGATCCCGAGAGGAGAATGGAGGAGAAGGGATTGTGGCGTGGCCATCCCCCCGGGGGGGTGATATCTTGCTTCCTGTCTCTCTCTCTGTCTTTCTGGCAAGTGCACGTGCCCTATAGCAAACACCTCCCCCCCCCCAAAAAAAAAAAAAAAAAAAAAAAGAAAAGAAAAGAAAACGAATCATTGGGGCAATCGCTAAGCTCAGACCAAAATGGAGTCCCTCCTGCTGACCACCAAACCGAAACTTGAAGGAAGCAGACAGATCAGTGTGAGACCAGACTTTAGTGAGACCAGGAGAGTCTAGCTACCTGAGTCAGTGTCATGAAAAAAAATAAGGCTGATGGAACCAACAGATGGCATAATGGTAATGTTGCTGGACTCCCTTGTAGTCAATCATGGTTTGAGTCCCACATCTGACAGCTTAAAACACGCCGGGCGTGTGTGCGTGCGTGCCTAAGACCTCGAGAGGAGAATGGAGGAGAAGGGATTGCAGCGTGGCCATCCCCCTGGGGGGTGATTTCTCACTTTCTATCTCTTTGTCTCTCTGGTGAGTGTACACACCCTGTAGCAAAAGATCTCTCTCAAATAAATAAATAAATAAATAAAATAAGGTTCATGCACATCTCGTGGCTGTGCAAGGATTGTGCTCTGGAGATATTTCAAGATGTTTTCGGGGTTCCTTGGAGTGTCTTTGTCTTATGAACATACTGATTACTCAAATACCTTCCTTCTTTACCTTCCAGACTTACTGTCTCTATGCTTTGCTTAAGATGAAGCAAAGTGGGCCAGCCTGGAAATTCAGACTGACTGTACAGTTCAAGTCCCGGAACCGGCAGCTTGAAAACACACCGGGCATATGTGTGTGCATGTCTAAAATCCCCAGAGGAGCCTGGAGGAGAAGGGATTATGGGGTGTCCATCTCCCTGGGAGGAGCTGTCTCACTTTCCCTTTCTCTCTGTCTCTCTGGCAAGCACATGTGCTCCATAGCAGAAATTGAAGGAAAAAAGGAGATTAAGCAAAGTAAAAGCAGAGGGCCATGGGCTTATCCTGCCCCTTCTTTCCTTTTTCTTTTTTTTGGAGAGATTTTTGCTATACGGCACATGCACTTGCCAGAAAGACAGAGAGAGAGAGACAGAGAGACAGAAAGTGAGAAATCACCCCCCAGGGGGGATGGCCACGCCGCAATCCCTTCTCCTCCGTTCTCCTCTCAGGATCTTGGGCACGCATGCACACACACCAGGTATGAGTTTAAGCCACTGGGTCCGGGATTCAAACCGCAGTCGACTACATGGAGTCCAGCAATATAGCCATTATGCCAACTGCTGGTCCCCCCCCCCCACCCTTTTTTTTTTTTTAATCTTACCAGAGAGAGACACAGAGAGGGGGGCAGGAAAGTGAGAAAGCAAGCTACCAGCAGGTCTGGGACTTGAACCGTTGTTGGCCATGTGGAAATACTGAGCACCTTAACTCCCACACCACCTGCTGGTTTCTTTTTAAAATATTCTTACAGACTGGTTACAATGAATAAATGTACAAGTATTTACTGAGATCTTAGTTAAGTTAATCATTTTTATCTATGGTCTTGTTTCAATGATTCCTTTTTTTTTTTTTTTTGGAGAGGTTTTTGCTATAGGGCACGTGCGCTTGCCAGAAAGACAGAGAGAGACACAGAGAGCGAGAAATCACCCCCTGGGGGGGGATGGCCACGCCGCAATCCCTTCTCCTCCATTCTCCTCTCGGGATCTTGGGCACGCACGCACACGTGCCCGGTGTGAGTTTAGGGCACTGGATCCAGGACTCAAACTGTGGTCGACTGCATGGGAGTCCAGAGACATAGCCATTATGCTAACTGCTGGTCCCCAATGATTCATTTTTTATAAAAAAAAAATTATTTATTTAAATATATTATTTATTTTTAAATACTTTTTAAAAAAATTATTCATTTATTTAATTCCATTTGTTATTGTTATTTTTAAATTCAACCACAGAGACAGAGAGAGAGAGGGAAAGTGAGAAAGTAAGCTACCAAGGTCAGGACTCGAACTGTGGTCAGTCATGTGGGAGTCCAGCACCTTCACCACCATGCCATCTGCTGGCTCCTCATTTCTTTTCGGGAGACACACACCAACTTCCTAGACAGTGGGCATCTTTACTTTGTGCTTGATTTTACCAAAAACATTGCATTACATTTCATTATAAAATATTTCTATTTTTTAATGTTCCTGGAAGTTGCTTTATCAAATTAAGGAAGTTTTATTCTGTTCTCTGTTTAGTAAGCATTTTTTTCTTCTTACGTTTATCTTTTTTTAATGGAAAATAAATGTGGAATAGATATGTCTTGTAATGTGGAGAGGAAAACAACAAGTTGCGGAAGGATATGGACCACGTGATAACATTTTTGTAAAGCTTCCAGATGTTCAAAACGACCGAGTATACTCTTTATGAGAATATGCATAACTAAAGCTTTTACATTTTTTTTTTTTTAGGTTTTGGTCATAGGGCATGTGTGCTCCCTGGAGAGAGATGGAGAGAGACAGAGAGGGAAAGTGAGAAATCACCCCCCTGGGGGGATGGCCACGCCGCAATCCCTTCTCCTCCATTCTCCTCTCGGGATCTTGGGCATGCACGCACACGCGCCCGGCGTGATTTTCAAGCTGCCAGGTCCAGGACTTGAACCATGGCTGGTCATGTGTAAGTCCAACATCTTAGCCACTATGCCACCTACTGGCCCCCCTGACATTGTGTTTTAAATGCCCAGGTCACATGTTTCCGTCCTCACCCTCACCCCAGCTTCCTGGCCAGATCTCCCATCTCTGTCCCGGGCCAGAAGTTGGAGAGCTGAGGCCTGCCTGGTGCCTGGGACGCCTCTTGCTCCCTCACTTCCCCTGTGGTGAGTTCTGGGCACAGACAGGGACGGGGCAGCCTCCCGCCTTCCTTGAGAAGCTGGACGGCTCCGCTCTGGCTCCTCAGGGCAGTCTCTGCACAGAGCTGAGCCACAGAGACTCTCTTTCCCGCCTGCTTGCCTTCGCCTGGGCCGCGCTTGGCATGTTCTTCCTTTTTCCATCATCAGTATCTGTTCATTTATTTTATTTTTAAAAATAATTATTTTGGGACCAGCAGGTGGCATGGTGGTTAAGGTGCTGGACACTCCCACAGGGCTGACCATGGTTCAAGTCCTGGACCTGGTAGCTTGCTTTCTCACTTTCCCTCTCTCTCTCTCTCTGATCAAATTTAAAAATAAATGAATGAATAAATAAAAGAAATAAAGTTAAATAAATCTTTAAAAAATTAAAAAAAAATATTATTATCTTATCAAATTTTATTTATTTTCATTTGACCAGGGGCGTGGGGTGGTGAGAAAGCAAGCCACCCGATCCTGGACTCGAACTGTGGTCGGCCATGTGGGAGTCCATCGCCCCCAACCACCACACCACCTGCCGGCCCCTCTTTTATTTTTTTTTTTAAGAATTACTTATTTTATTTTATTTACTATTATTGTTATTATTCTTTTTAAAATTTGAGCAGAGTGAAACAGAGAGAGAGAGAGAAAGCAAGAAAGCAAGTCGTCAGGTCCGGGACGTGAACCATGGTTAGCCACGTGGGAGTCCAGCGCTTTTAACCACCATGCCACCTGCCAGCCCCATCGTCATCAGTATCTTTTTTCCATCATCCTTGAATGCACCTGTCCAAAGGCAGCTCTTCCAGAAAACCTCCCCTGAGCCCCTAAATAAATTAGTATTTTCTCCTCCATGAAGGCTGATGAATCACTTTCACCCAGATTCTTTTCCATTTAAAAAAATATTATTACTGGGGCCAGCGGGTGGCGTGGTGGTTAGGGGCACTGGACTTCCACGTGGCCAACCACAGTTCAAGTCCCAGACCTGGTGGCTTTTCTCACTTTCCCTCTCTCTCACACACACTTTCCCACTCTGGTCAAATTAAAATAAATAAAGTTAAATAAAAGAATCCTTTTTAAAAATGGATTATTTATTTATCTATTTATTTGTTGTGATTTTCAAGCCACCAGGTCCAAGTCTCAAAGCGCAGTTGGACACATGGGAATCCAGCACTTAACCCACCACACCACCTGCTGGCCCCTTTCATTTTTTTAAAAAGAATTATTTATTTGGGACCAGAAGTTGGTGTAATGGCCACGTCGCTGGACTCCCATGTAGTCGACCATGGTTCGAGTCCCAGACCCTGTGGCTTAAACTCACGCCAGGCACATGTGTTCATGCCCAAGATCCCGAGAGGAGAATGGAGGAGAAGGGATTGTGGCATGGCCATCCCCCCACAATCCCCCTGGGAGGTGATTTGTCACTTTCTATCTCTCTGTCTGTCTCTGTCTTTCTGGCAAGTACATGTGCCCTATTGCAGAAAACTCTAAAAAAAAAAAAAAGAATGATTCATTTAATTTTATTTATTCATTCATTGTTTTCATTTGACCAGAGAAAAACACTCAGAGAGTGGGACCAGCAGTTAGCATAATGGCTATGTCACTGGACTCCCATGTAGTCGACCGTGGTTCGTGTCTCGGACCCGGTGGCTTAAAACTCATGCCAGGTGCATGTGCGTGCATGCCTAAGATCCCGAGAGGAGAATGGAGGAGAAGGGACTGTGGCGTGACCATCCCCCTGGGGGGTGATTTCTCACTTTCTGTCTCTATGTCTCTCTCTGTCTGTCTGGCGAGCGCACGCGCCCTATAGCAAAAACCTCTCAAAAAAAAAAAAAAAACCAAAAAACAAACAAAAAACCAAACCAAAACAAAAAAAACACTCAGAGAGAAGGAAAGTGAGGAAACAAGCCACCATATCCGGGATTCGAACAGTGGTCGGCCATGTGGGAGTGTCCAGCACCTTAGCCACCACACCACCTGCTGGCCCTCATTTTTTTTATAGCCAGAGGGCACACAAGCCCGTCAGAGAGAAGGGGCACGGTCCTACCACATCCCCTGTCCTCCATTCTCCATCCCATCAGCACTTTGGGCACACATGCACACAAGCCTGGCGTGGTTTTAAAGCCCCCGGGGCCGAGATTTGAACCTCCATCAACCATGTGGGAACTGGCTTTCCATGCACAGTGCTTAACCGTTGGACTCCCTGGGCGAGCCCATCTGTAGGGTTGCCTTGGACAGAGATTGCGCAATCCTGCGGTTTCCGGGTTTCCGTCTTCCTCTCATGAAGCACCGTTGTCCTGTTGTCCTTGAGAGCCCCGGAGAGTGGGTGTGCCCCTCCAGAATGTCCGTCCTGTTGTGAACCCCTGCTGGTAAGCCAGCTGCCAATGCTGTTGACTCAGTCTCCATTTCTGATGACAAAGACGAGATGAATCTCACATCTCGGAGCGAGGAGACTTCCCAGAAGAGGAGCGTGACCATGCCGTGTGTGTGTGTGTGTGTGGTTTTTTTTTTTTTTTTTTTTTTTTTTGAGAGGTATTTGCTATAGGGCATGTGCACTGGCAAGAAAGAGAGAGACAGAGAGACAGAGAGACAGAAAGCAAGAAATCACCCCCAGGGGGGATGGCCACGCCGCAATCCCTTCTCCTCCATTCACCTCTCCGGATCTTGGGCACGCACACGCACACTTGTGCCTGATCACGCCGTGTTTTGGAAACGAAATGTGCTCTGTCTGCATCGTCCTCTGAACCTTACCTGTACAATGAGCCTATTCGTGATTTGTCACAGAATGTGCACACCCATTTTACCTCCTCATTGCCTGTTTGTGGTGGGTAGACCACCTCCCACACTGTTATGTAAGTGACACGGCGTTGAGCATCTTGGTGCAACCTCCCTGGGGTAACCGTTTTTGAAAATGTGCCTGTGTTCACCATATCAGAGGATCCCATGGCATTTTCACTGCACGACTCACTTTCAGATTGCTTTACAAGATGACCGAACTAATTTACACTCCCAGCTGCAATGAACACAAGGGTGTGTCTTCCCACATCCTCAGGAACGCGTAATACACTCCACTTAGCTATTTATTTAGTCCATGAGACATCGTGAGAGAGATACCCACCCCGGGACCAGCAGTTGGCGTAATGGCTATGTCGCTGGACTCCCAAGTAGTCGGCCACAGTCCAAGTCCCAGACCTGATGGCTCAAACTCACGCCGGGCGCGTGTGCGTGTGTGCCCAAGATCCCGAGAGAATGGAGGAGAAGGGATTGTGGCGTGGCCATCCCCCTGGGGAGGTGATTTCTCGCTTTCTGTCTCTCTGTCTCTCTCTGTCTTTCTGGTGAGTGCATGTGCCCTATAGCAAAAACCTCTCAAAAAAAAAAAAATAAAATAAAAGATACCCACCCCAACAGGTCTTTGGTCTCTGATCCAGCCCCGTCTCAGCCAGCGATGACTGTGGGCAGGGGCAATGGCAGCCCGGCCTGAACAGTGAGACTTTAGGAGGTGAGGAGGGGGCCTTCCCACGTGACTTCAGCATTGGGAAGTTTATGTTGTCACTGCTCCACTTTTCTTTTTTTTCTTTTTAAGAGATTTTTGCAATAGGGCGCGTGTGCTTGCCAGGGAGACAGACACACAGAGAGACAGAAAACGAGAAATCATCGTCCCCAGGGGGGGATGGCCACGTTGCAATCTCTTCTCCTCCATTCTCCTCTTGGGATTTGGGGCACGCACGTACATGCGCCCGGTGTGAGTTTTAAGCTGCTGAGTCCAGGACTTGAACTGCAGTCCACTACATGGGAGTCCAGATACATAACCATTACACCATCTGCTGGTCTGTCCACCTGTGAAAAAAAAAAAAAAAAAGAATGATTTTATTTAACTTTATTTATTATTATTATTTTAGTATTTTTAGAGAGAGAGAAAGAAAGAAGGAAAATGAGAAAGCAAGCCTCCAGGTGCGAGACTTGAACCATGGTTGGCCATGTGGGAGTCCAGTAACTTGAAAACCATGCCTCGCATAGGTACACATGTGTGCCTCCGAATCCCATGAGGTAGGGGCCAGCAGGTGGCGTGGTGGCAACTTGAAAGCCATGCCTCGCATAGGTACGCACGTGGTGGTTAAAGGCACTGGATTCCCATGTGGTTGACCACTGTTTGAGTCCTGGACCTGGTGGCTTGCTTTCTCTCTCTCTCTTTTTTTTTTTTTTTTTGGAGAAGTTTTTGCTATAGGGTGCCTGCGCTCGCCAGACAGACAGAGAGAGACAGAGACAGAAAGCGAGAAATCACCCCCGGGGAGAGCTGACCATGTTGCAATCCCTTCTCCTCCATTCTCCTCTCTGGATCTTGGGCAAGCACGCACGCACACGTGCCCGGTGTGAGTTTAAGCCACCGGGTCTGGGACTCGAACTGCGGTTGACTACATGGGAGTCCAGTGACATAGCCATTATGTCAACTGCTGGCCCCACTGTGTGTCTCTTTAAGGAGGATGCCTGGCCTCAAGCCCGTAAGACATGGCACCGAGCTCAGAAGAGGAGCCCCCAGTACCAGAGGCTGTCACCGTAGCTGTCTGGCCGGAGTCTCCCTGGTCTCACCTCCAGCCCATCCCAGAACGGACCTAGCCCTGCGATTGGCCAAGGGGCTCACGTTCCTGGAATGAGGCAGAGGAAGTGGGAAGGACGTGAGAGTTTGGGTGGGGCCGGGGTGGGGGTGGGAGCCAAGTGTCTATCTCTGCCCAGAGCGGGGCGCCTTCACTGCCATGGACACCTCCGAGTACAGAAAGTGGGGCGACCAGTCCGAGGAGGTCCCAGGAGGTATGAACAAGGGGATTGCCTTGTCCTCCCCTTTGGACTCTCCCTGCCCCAGCATTTGGGATTTGATGCGGGGAGGAGCAGGAGAGTAGAGAGGGAGTCAGGGAGTGGGTGCCCAAGAGACAGATCCCACAGCCATAGAGCCAGGGGGACTTGCCTCCAAAGTCAGCCCTGGCATTTGGGGGCTGTGTGACCACAGGCAAGTGGCTTAACCTCTCTGAGCCTCAGTTTCCTGGGAGGAGCCCAAGCGTCCAGGGCTCAGCCCTGGGGACCCAGGAGTCTCTCTGTGTTCACTCAGGGTCCTGGGGACGCTGGGAACCTTGTCGGTGGAAACCCCTCTTCGTAGGGCTGGTTCTCCTGGGGGCCACCGTCCTATGGGCTTTCGTTCTGAGCATCCTCTTGTCCAAGGGTGAGTGACCCCTTATCAGGGAGAGACCGTGTCTGTGTGCTCCCTGGGGAGGTTCTGAGCGTGAGCGCGTGTGCACAGAGTGTGTCCATCTTTGGGCTGTGAGCACGCGCGCGTGTGCACATCTGCCAGCCCTTATGTGTGGGCATGTCCGGTGAGTTCGTCTCCTATCGGCGTGTACGCACAGGTGTGCTTTAAGCGTCTGTCCGTCTCCTCTGCGGGTCCCCACACCCCCTGGCGGAGGGGTGGGTTCCTGCGTCCCTTGGCGGTGCCGGCAGGCGCTTCTCTCTGCAGCCTCCACGGAGCGCGGGGAGCTTCTGGGCAACCAGGATTTGCTGAGGACAAACGGTGCGTGCAGAACGGGGGCGCTGTGGTCCCCGGGGTGTGCGGGACAGAAGCGCCTGTACCCGGGAGGCTGGGTCGTGGGTGGCAGCGATACCACGGTGTCCGAGAATGGCCCGGAGTTGGGAAGGGTGTCTTCCGAGTCTCTCCCAGGTGACCCGGCCTGCGTGTGTGCTGGGGGTCGGGGGTGTCGTTCCAGCCTCGAAGCAGACGGTGGTGCTGGGTGCTTTGAAGCAGGAGCTCCGAGCGTGCAATAGCTGCTGTGAGCCGCGTTGCGGAGGCTGGAGGGCTGAGCGCGAGGGGCTCATGGCGGGGATTGGAGGAGGCTGCGAGGGGCGGGGCTTGCGGCAGGCGGGGCGGGGCGGGGCGGCGGGGCGGGGCGGTGGGGCGGGGCGGCGGGGCGGGGCGGCGGGGCGGGGCGGCGGGGCGGGGCGGCGGGGCGGGGCGGCGGGGCGGGGCGGGCTGGTGTCTGAAGCCCCGCCCATCTCGCCTTCGGGGCGCCGCCCCCACGCCGCTCTCCGCAGGCTCTGCCACGCAGGTGCAGCTGCAGAGCGCGCGCACAGAGCTTGGGGAGGCGCAGGCGAAGCTGATCGAGCAGGAAAGCGCCCTGAAAGAGCTGCGCGAGCGCTGTGAGGGCCACTGTGACTCCGACTGACCCTGACCCTAGCCTGTGACCATGACCCCTGACCCCGACCGTTCCTTCCCCCAATCTGATCTTCTGCTCCTGGCTCCAACGCCTAACCCCAACCATGCCTGGACCCTACCTAGTTCCCGCAGTCGGTGACCCTCATATCTTTCTTGACCCTGGCACCTAGCCGTGACCCTTCTCCTGACCCTGACCCCAGGTATAATCTCTACTCCTTTGATCCCCGCAGTGACCAAGGGTTTGGCTGAAGCAGGCAGGGACCGTGAGGACGTCCGCAGTGAGCTGTTCCGGGCGCTGGAAGCCGTCAGGTTTCAGAACAGTAAGCAAGAAGGGGGACAGGGGCAAGCGGACCCTGCCGTGGGTCTCAGGGTTCCCCCATCTATACGACCTCGCCTTTTGACCCTAGTCTGGTCTCCGTGGATCCTCTCCCCTGGGCGCAGGTGTCCAACACCCACACCGCACAACACCTCGATGTGATCCACCTGGAGCCGCCTGTCCACCTATCTGATCCCCGCCCCCTCCTCCCCGCAGGCTCCTGCCAGCCGTGTCCCACGTCATGGGTGCCCTACCAGGGCTCCTGCTACTTTTTCTCCGTTCCAAAGGCCACGTGGGAGGAGGCGCAGCGTCACTGCGCAGGTGCTGGAGCTCACCTGGTCATTGTAGGGGACCTGGAGGAGCAGGTGCGCAGTGGGGACGTGTCTGGAGTGGGCGTGGAGGAGATGGCTGTAACCGTGTGGCTTCTCCCAGCTCTGGACTCCCCTTCCTTGCAGGTCTTCCTGACTCGGAATACACGTGGGCGTGGTTACTGGCTGGGCCTGAGGGCTGTGCGCCGAGCTCGCAAGATTCAGAGTTACCAATGGGTGGATGGGGTCCCACTCAGCTTCAGGTGAGAGTTGTGTTTCTGGAAAGACTTGGGGAGGACAGGTAAGACCCTAGGGGGGAAGTGCTTTGGCCAGATAACAGGGACTCCTTGGTTGGGACTAGGTTGTTGAGATGGGCAGGCCACACCCCAGAAACACTGAGGATTAAAATTCTGGGCATTAGGAAGTTAGTCCTGGTGTATTCTAGGACTCAGTTTACCTGAAGTGCCCTAGGTAGAACCAAGCAATAAGCAGGCTAGACCCTGGGAAGGAAAGTTGGACCCCAGAGCTACCCTCAGCCTAGGCTCCCCGCCACGCCCCACTCAACCCCTGCAGCCACTGGAACCAGGGGGAACCCAACGACTCCCTGGGGCGTGAAGACTGCGTCATGATGCTGCGCACGGGTTTGTGGAATGATGCGCCGTGTAACAATGAGAGGGACGGCTGGATCTGTGAGAAGAGAAGCGGCTGCTGACCCCGCCCAGTGTCCCGGAGCCACGCCCAGTGCCCTGGAGCCACGCCCAGTGCCCCAGAGCCACGCCCAGTGTTTGGAGCCCCACCCACAGCTGTGCTGCGTGGTCTCTCCTGTGGGGCTTGCTGTCCTGGCTCCTGGCGCCCACTGTCAAAAGAGTTTTTTTCCATCCATCACTACTAAGAACTACTCTGCTCGGGGCCAGTGGGTGGTGTGGTGGTTAAGGTGCTGGACTCCCACATGGCCAACAGCAGTTTGAGTCTCACCCAGTGTTTGGCTTTCTCACTTTCCCTCTCTCTCTCTGGTCAAATTTAAGAGATAACAATGGTGAATAAAATAATAATAATTATTATTATTATTAAAAATAAACCCAAAACAACAAAAATAATTACTGTGCTCAACCCTAGTGTCTCCAGAACCTGAGCCCTGGTACTGCCCCTCCAGCTCCATCACCCCTGATAATGACAGAAGGCAAATGATTCTTCTCTTGCTTATTATAATCTAAAAAACATATTGCAGGGAACCAGCAGTTAGCGTAATGGCTATGTCGCTGGACTCCCACGTAGTCGACCGCGGTTCGAGTCCCGGACCCGGTGGCTTAAACTCATGCCGGGCGCGTGTGCGTGCGTGCCCAAGATCCCGAGAGGAGAATGGAGGAGAAGGGATTGCGGTGTGACCATCCCCCCTGGGGGGTGATTTCTCGCTTTCTGTCTCTATGTCTCTCTCTGTCTGTCTGGCGAGCGCACGCGCCCTATAGCGAAAAACCTCTCCAAAAAAAAACAAAAACAAAAACAAAAACAAAAAAAAAAATATTGCAAAAACCACACACCGTAGGGAAGTTTACATATGCATGCCCAGCAAGGAGTCCATTCCACAGACACCGTCTAACGGTCCACGCACTTGCACCTAACCTAAACTCCAAAACCCCTGCTGTGAGGCCTCAGTGAGCGGACCCCACTTCTCCCTCGGCTACATACAGCCTAGAGACTCTGGGATGGGGCTGTCTGGGTCTCCTGCATTTCCGCCCAGATGGAGAACTGTCTTTGCAGCCTGAATGAACACCAGTAAATGTCCGAGAAAGGAATCCAGGCTCTTGGCTCTGGTGAACTCTTTTTTTTTTTTTTTTTTGGAGAGGTTTTCGCTATAGGGTGCGTGCGCTGGCCAGACAGACAGAGAGAGACAGAGAGACAGAAAGTGAGAAGTCACCCCTCAGGGGGGATGGTCATGCCGCAATCCCTTCTCTTCCATTCTCCTCTCGAGATCTTGGGCACGCACGCACACGTGCCCGGTGTGAGTTTTAAGCCACCGGGTCTGGGACGCGAACCGCGGTCGACTATGTGGGAGTCCAGCGACATAGCCATTACACTAACTGCTGGTTCCCATCTGGTGAGCTCTTCTAAGCTTCCTACCAGAGACTCTGGAGTGATCCCTGTGAGTGACCTATCTAAGTCACAGGCTCTGTGATGACCGCAAACCTAGTGATTAACCAGCACTGGGTTAAGAGGGCTTGAAGTCGGGCCTGCTATCCTACTCAGCACCGTCATTTCCTCCGCTCTGGGCTTGGGGCTTGGTTCAGAGCCTGCAGGGACCCGAGAATGGGGCGGACCTAGTTCTCACTCCTGGGACCTCCCCAGTCTCATCCAGCTGAGCACGAGAATGATGTGACCAGTGTTTAATGGGGGAACCCGGGGAGGAGGGACACCGATGCATTTGGAGAAGCCAGCTTGGTCCTCCAGGAGGAGACTGCTGAGAAACCGGTTGTGTTCCCACTTCTTGAGATGACTGTCACCCCCCTGTGGGAATTACAGGCAGCCTGAGGTGGGTGGGGCAGGGCTGCCCTGGGGTAATGAGTACGTCCCTTCTGCCCTGGATACCTAGGTTCTACGACCTAAATGAGCCATCTTGAAATATATCTTGGGGCCAGCAGATGGCATAGCAGTCACGTCACTGGACTCCCACGTAGCCGACCATGGTTTGAGTCCCAGACCCAGTGGCTTGAAACTCATGCTGGGCGCGTGTGCGTGCATGCCCAAAATCCCAAGAGGAGAATGGAGGAGAAGGGATTATGGCATGGCCATCACCCTTTGGAAGGGTGATTTCTTGCTTTCTGTCTCTGTCTGTCTGGTGAGCGCATGAGCCCTATAAAAAACTTAAAAAAAAAAAAGAGTAATATATGTTGGGACCAGTAGGTGACGTGGTGGTTAAGGACGCTGGACTCCCACGTGGCCGACTGCAGTTTGAGTCCTGGACCTGGTGGTTTGCTTTCTTACTTTTTCTCTTGCTCTTTTTCTCTTGCTCTGTCCTTCTCTGGTCAAATTAAAATAAGTTAGTAAGTAAATAAATAAAATTAAATAATTCTAAAAAAAGAAAAGAAAAGAAATATATCTCAAGCCAGATGGCAGGCCAGTGGTAACAATGCCCTTCAAGGCTAACCCACGTGGGAAGATTTCAGGTTTGCATCCAGAGATCTCCCTGAGCCCATGATCCAGGGCTAGCTGAGGCTGGGGGGTAGCAGCAGAAAGACCCTGTTTGGAGGGTCTTGCTCTCTCTTATTTATGAAATATTAGGTCGTCAGAAAAGTCATGTTGCATTTTTGCATAGGAAAAACATAGAACTGTCATGACTTTTCCAATGATCCTATAACTTTAAAAGGGGAGTGGGCAGCAGGAGGCCAACACATGCTTAAGGTACTGGACTCCCACATGAGCAACCATGGTTCAAGTCTCAGGCCTGGCAGCTTGCTTTCTCACTTTCCTTTTTTGTCTCTCTCTGGTCAAATGTAAAACAAATGATAATACTAACAAATTTACAACTTAGTTATTTTAAAAAGGGGAGGAACAGTTTTATAGGCCAGTGGTTAAAGGGAGTTGGATCCCACGTGGCTAACCATGGTTAGAATCCTGGCCCTGGGGGCTTGAAAAACATGCCGGGGCGGCAGCATGTGGTGTGGTTGTTAAGGGCACTGGACTCCCACATGGCCAACTGCAGTTCAAGTCCCAGACCTGGTGGCTTGCTTTCTCGCTTTCCCTCTCTCTCTCTTTCTTTCTCTAATCAAACTGGAAAATAATATTTATTATTATTATAATAAAGTTAAATAAAATAATACTTTAAAAAAAGAAAAACATGCCAGATGGGTCAGCAAGTGGCATGGAGGTTGAGGTAGATTTCCCACGGCTGACCGTGCAGTTTGAGTCCTGGACCCAGTGGTTTGAAAGGCACGCTGGGTACCTGTGCACGCATGCCCAAAATCCTGAGAGGAGACTGGAAGTGAAGGGATCGCAGTGTGGCCAGTCCCTGGGGGGATGATTTCTTACTTTCCCTCTCTTTCCTTCTGTGTCTCTCTCTAGCAAATGCATGTGCCCTATAGCAAAATTGAAAAAAAAGAAAAAGAAAAATATGCTGAGTGCATGTGCCTGCGTGCCCCAAATCCCAACAGGAGGTAGACATGGAGGTGAGGGGATTGTGGTGTGGCCACGCCCCATCAGAACTGCTTCCTCTCTCTCTCTGTGTCTCTGTCTCTCTAGTGAGTGCACACACCCTCTGGCAAAAAAAAAAAAAAAAAAAGAAAGAAAGAAAGAAAGAAAGAAAGAAAGAAAGAAAGAAAGAAAGAAATATATCCTAGAGAAAGTGGATTTCCAAGGAGCAATAGAATTTCAGCAAGTGGGGCCAGCAGGTGGCATAATGGTTGAGATGCTGGACTCTCACATGGCCAATCATGGTTCAAGTCTGTGACCTGGTGGCTTGATTTCTCACTTTCCCTCTTTCTCTTTCTCTCTCTGGTCAATTTAAAAAATAATAACAAATAAAATAAAATTAATAATTCTTTTTTTAAAGAATAATTTTATTTAACTTTATTTATTTACTTATTTTAACTTGACCAGAAAGAGACAGAGTGAGAGAGAGAGGGAAAGTGAGAAAGCAAGCCACCAGGTGCAGGACTCGAACCGCCATCGACCACGTGGACCACCTGCTGGCCCCTAAATTCATAATTCTTAAAAAAAAAACAAAAAAGTTTGGGGCCGGCAGGTGGCTTGGTGGTTAAGGGTGCTGGACTCTCACATGGCCGATGGTGGTTCGAGTCCTGGACCTGGCGGCCTGCTTTCTCTCTCTCGCTCCCTCACACACACTCTACCCTTCTCTGGTCAAATTGAAATAAATAAATGAATAAATAAAGTTAAATAAAATAATGTTTAAAAAAAGTTTCAGCAAGTTTGGCTGAAAGGGAGAGTGTTGCAGGCAGGAAGCGCAGCAGGACCATGGTTGGGGCTTTGGAAGGCATGGAATATGGCCGAAACCCTGCGGGGCACGGGCAGCACAGAGCCTGCTTCCTCAGCTGGGACTTTTGGTATGAATTTCCCCTGCACTCCCCAAGTTTCTCGTTTCCATCCTGGGGAGCAGGGGGGCTCTCCAAGGTTTTCCAGTGGAGACAGGTCTGATGGAAGGAGTGATAAGCTAGAAGCCGTTCGTGCTGAGCAGAACTGAGTCCAGAGAAGAGGCTGCTGGGAGCGCCCAGGGTGCCCGGCTCGACTGAGAGGGAAAGGAGGGACCCCACCCACATCCCCTGGCTGCTGAGACCTTCCGGCTGCTCACCAGCTAACCCTCCACTCTCCCCTGAGCCCTCTACAGATGCAGGCCAGAGCTGGGGGCGGGCGTGTCCTCCCTCCGGCCATCTCCATGTGCATATGTGACCAGCTCACAGACCTTGCCTCCCGGTCACCCGCTCTACCTCGCCAGTGCTACAGCGGGTACCTGGTACCTGCCACCAGCAGGTGGTGTAGTGGCTAAGGCGTTGGACTCCCACATGGCTGACTGCGGTTCAACTCCTGAAGCTGGCAGATTGAAAATCATGCTAGTCCTTGGGACTAGCAGATGGCATAATGGCTATGTCGCTGGACTCCCATGTAGTCGACTGCGGTTTGAATCCTGGACCCGGTGACTTAAACTCACACCGGGTGTGTATGTGTGCGTGCCCAAGATCCCGAGAGGAGAAAGGAGGAGAAGGGATTGTGGTGTGGCCATCCCCCCTGGGGAGTGACTTCTCACTTTCTGTCTCTCTGTCTTTCTAAAGAGCACACGTGCCCTATAGCAAAAACCTCTTAAAAAAATCATGCTAGTCCAGCAGGTGGTGTGAGGTGCTGGACTCCCACATGGCTGACTATGGTTCGAATCCCAGACTTGGCAGCTTGCATTCTCATTTTTTCCTTCTTTCTCTGGTAGATTAAAAAATAATGATAATAATACTAGATAAATTAAATTAAAAAAAAAAGAAAATCATACTAGGCACATGTGTGTGTGTGCCCAAAATCCCTACAGGAGAACGGAGAAGTGATTGTGGTGTATCCTCCCTGGGGAGTGACTTCTCACTTCCCATCTCATTCTCTCATTCTCTCTCTCTGGTGAGCACACATGCCCTATGGCAAAAACCTTAAAAAAAAAAAAAAGATAAAAGAAAGAAGGAAAGAAATTCTGACCCTGCTATTTTTTTAAAAAGAATTATTTACTTGTTTTTATTTATTATTTCTATAGAATTATTTTTTAATTAATGAATTAATTCATTTATTTTAATTTGACCAGAGAGGGACAGAGCAAGAGAGGGAAAGTGAGAAAGCAAGCCGCCAGATCCAGGACTCAAACCGTGATCAGCCATGTGGGAGTCCAGCGCCCTTAACCACCACGCCACCTGCCGGCCCCTATCATTATTATTATTTTTAATTTGACCAGAGAGATATGGAGAGAGAGAGAAAGGGAACGTGAGAAAGCAAGCCTCCAGGTCTGGTCCTCAAACCGCAGCCAACCTTTTTTTTTTTGGAGAGGTTTTTTGCTTTAGGGCGCGTGTGCTCGCCAGACAGAAAGAGACAGAGAGATAGAAAGCGAGAAATCACCCCCCAGGGGGGATGGCCACGCCGCAGTCCCTTCTCCTCCATTCTCCTCTTGGGATCTTGGGCACGCACGCACATGCGCCCGGCGTGAGTTTTTAAGCCACCGGGTTCGGGACGCGAACCGCAGTCGACTACATGGAAGTCCAGCGACATAGCCATTACACTAACTGCTGGTCCCAGCCGCAGCGAACCTTGAGAAGGCCGGGGAATGAATTGCAGCTCACCATCTCATTGGGGGGGGGGGGGGGGGGCGGTCTTTCTCTCTCTCTTGCTCACGGAAGAAACAGTGAAGAAACGCTTAGCGATAACGAAATGCATTTGCTGCCTTTTATTGCTGAGTCCTGTGCTACCCCAGTTCGTTGCTCTGGTCAGCTGTGGGCGGAGGGTTGGGTGGTTCTAACGCCAATCACCTTACCGTGAATTAAACTGCTACGCATAGGCTTGCGCGAGTCTGCATGCGAGTGAACCTGTTTTCACTTCTCTTGGGGACCTATCCAGAAGCAGGTCACAGAGCAGGTGAAGGTTTCATCGTATTCAGAAACTGACATTTCCTAAGGGGTCACACCACCATTTCCGGCACCCCCCACAATGTGTAAGGGCTGTGGTTGGGCTGGGGGAGAATGCTAGACCCAGGGGAGACTTGAACCCTTCCTGAGTCCAGATAGAAGGGTTTCTTTGGGAGCGGAGTGGGAGGGGAGGAAGAGAAGGCAGACGCTGAGGAGCACAGGGAGAAAAACAGGGAGAAACGCCAACACGTACTCGATAACCTCTGCTTCCGTGAGGTAAGAGATTGGGAAGCATGTTTGAGAGAGTCCCTGCGTTTTCATTCATTAATTTACTTTCAGTTTTACCATAGGGCGTATGTGCTCACCAGGGAGAGACAGAGAGAGAGAAACCCCCAGCGGGATGGCCACACCACGGTCCCTTCTCCCCCAGTCTCCTCGGGATTTTGGGCATGCGTGCACATGTGCCTGGTGTGAGTTTTAAGCCTCTGGGTCCAGGACTTGAACCACATGTTTGGCCATGGGATCCAGTTCCAGTGTCTTAACCTCCATTCCACCACTGGTCCAAATCTCTGATTAAAAAAAAAAAAAAAAACTTAAATTAATTATTATTATTTAATTTGTTATAGGGCACACGAGCTCACCAGAGACAGAGAGAGGGAAAGTGAGAAAGCAAGCCTCTGGGTCCAGGACTCAAACCGTGGTCAGCCATGTGGGAGTGCAATGCCTTAATCACCACGACACCTGCTGGGCCCCTGGAAGCTTTTTGTTAATGACATGTATATGCATGAGAGAGAGAGAGGGAGAGAGAGAGCACCCCCAAGAGGGCCTGGTCATACCGAGATCCTTTTTCCTCCAATTCTACATCCCGTCAGGATCCTGGGTGCACACATGCATGCCTGGCGTGGTTTTCAAGCCAACAGGGCTGGGATTCGAACCCTGTTCAGCCACGTGGGATCCAGCCTCCTCTGTTACAGCACTTAGCCGGGATGCTATGGGGCCGGCCCAACATTTCTGATCATTTGGAATTACCTAGAAAAGGGAGCAGGAGCCCCCAGACAGTGACAAGGGGCAGAGTGGGTGACAAGGTCACAGGAGGTGGAGGGAGGAGGGCGGGGCGTGGGAGAGCCAGTCTCCAGTGACCGAGAGGTTTCATTCATGTCTCTCACCCCTGGTCATTTCTCAGTCACTTCTCGGAGAGGCCCAGAAGGCTTGTTCTGGAAACTGAGGAGCGTTGGCAGGGAGGACACTGTCTAGTCATCCTTGACCTGTCACCGCAGTGACCCCACCGTCCTTGGGGCTGAATCAGCAAATCGCTGGTGGCCTCAGAGCCCAGCCAGGCCTTCCTGGATGGACCCGCACCCCCGCCACTTCACCCTCTAAGGAAATGGCCTTGAAACCCAGGAGCCTGTCTTTTCCTGCCTGCCGGTCTCCAGCCCAGGAAACCCCCTCTGATCCCAAGGACTCTTCCCAGGGAGCTGAGGAGTCTGGGGAAGCCCCAAGGGGCTCTCCGAAGCCGGGTGAGCCACCCCCTCCTGCAGCTCTGAGCAGCCCCTTCTCCAGCGGCCTGGCCTCCCAGACCCCCAGGAGGACCCCGTTCTCGTCTCTCTCGTGTCCCCAGAGCAGACTCAGGTGCCTCGAGGGGACGGGCTTGGCAGACGCGGGCAGAGAACCCAGAGTTCAAAATCAGCGCTTGCTCCTCACTGCATGGGGGTCGCTTGCACTTTGCCTCTCTGAGCCGCAGTGTTTGGTTTCTTTTTCTTTGAGAATTATTTATTTATTTAAAAGAATGATCTTATTTTCATTTGACCACAGAGGGACAGAGCAAAAGAGAGAGAGAGAAAGTGAGAAAGCAAGCCACCAGGTCCGGGACTCAAACTACGGTCGGCCATGTTGGAATCCAGCGCTTTTCACCAACCATGGCACCTGCCGGGCTTTCTATTGATTTATTTTTATTAATTATTATTATTCTGGGACCAGCAGTTGGTGTAATGGCTACATCGCTGGACTCCCATGTAGTCGACCGCGGTTCAAGTCCCAGACCTGGTGGCTTAAACTCACGCCAGGCATGTGTGATGAGATGAGATGAGAATGGAGCAGAAGGGTTTGCGGTGTGCCCAGGATCCCGAGAGGAGAATGGAGGAGAAGGGATTGCGGCATGGCCATCCCCCTGGGGGGTGATTTCTCGCTCTCTGTCTCTCTGTCTCTGTCTTTCTGGTGAGCGCATGCGCCCTATAGCAAAAACCTCTCCAAAAAAAAATTTATTATTATTCTTAAATTTGCCCTAGGGCATGTGCACTCAGGTTAGCAACAGAGAGAGACGGGGAAAGTGAGAAAGCAAGTGGCCAGGTCCAGGACTCGAACTGAGGTTGGCCATGTGGGAGTCCAGGGCCTTAACCACCATGCCACCTGCTGGGCCAAGAGCCTCAGTCTTTACATGGACCAAGTGGAAATCATAAGGACAACAGCATCGATTGCCTCGGGGAAAGCTCAGTTGAGATCTGACCCATAGCCTTGTGGTTAAGGAGAGCCAGATCCCAGGTGGCTGACTGTGGTTCGAATCCCAGCCCTGGCGATTTGAAAAACGTGGTGATGTGAGCCCAGAATCCCGACTGAATGGAGAAACAGAGGCAAAGGAATTTCTCCCATCGGGGTGTGGAGCTGGATCCCACATGGTCAACTGCATGGTTCGAGTCCCAGACCCCGTGGCTTAAACTCACACCAGGCGTATGTGCATGCGTGCCCAAGATCCCGAGAGGAGAATGGAGTGGAAGGGTGTGCAGTGTGGCCATCTCCCCTAGGCCGTGTGTTCTCACTTTCCTTTCTCTCTCTCTGTCTCTATTTCTGGCGAGCACAAGTGCCTCATAGCAAATTTCTTTCTAAAGAACCATTTTTAACTTTCTTTCTTTTTTTTTTTTTTTTTTTGAGAGGTTTTTGCTATTAGGCACGCACACATGCCAGAAAGACAGAGAGGGACAGAGAGACAGAAAGCAAGAAATCACCCCCCAGGGGGGATGGCCACGCCGCAATCCCTTCTCCTCCATTCTCCTCTCGAGATCTTGGTCACGCACGCACATACGCCTGGTGTGAGTTTAAGCCACCGGGTCTGGGACTCAAACCACGGTCAGCTACGTGGGAGTCCAGCGACATAGCCATTATGCTAACTGCTGGTCCCTAAACTTTCTTTTTCTTTCTCTTTCTTTCTTTCCTTCTTTCTTTTTCTTTCTTTCTTTTGCTTTCTTCCTTCTTCCCTTCCTCCCTTCCTTCTGAGAGAGAGAAAGCAAGCCACCAGGTCCAGGACTCAAACTGCAGTTGGCCATGTAGGAGTCCAGTGCCCCTAACCACCATGCCACCTGCCGGCCACCCAATTTTTTTTTAAATCATACTTTTCTTGGGGCAATCAGGTGGCATGATGAGTAATGTGCTAGACTCCAACATGGCAGTTCGAGTCCTGTACTTGGCAGCTTGCTTTCTCACTTTCCCTCTCTCTCTCTCTCTCTCTAGTGAATGCATGTGCCCTACAGCAAATCAACAATATATATAATAATAATAAATATAAAATAATAATAAATGAAGTGAAATTAATAATTCTTTTTAAAATGGAATTTTCTAGGGACCAGCAGTTAGCATAATGGCTATGTCACTGGACTCCCACGTAGTTGACCGCGGTTCGCGTCCCAGACCCGGTGGCTTAAAACTCACGCCGGGCGCGTGTGCGTGCGTGCCCAAGATCCTGAGAGGAGAATGGAGGAGAAGGGATTGCGGCGTGGTCATCCCCCCTGGGGGTGATTTCTCACTTTCTGTCTCTCTGTCTTTTTGGCGAGAGCACGCGCCCTATAGCAAAAACCTCTCCCCCCCCCCCAAAAAAAAGGAATTTTCTACAAATAATTTTAAAAGCCTGCTGAATCGCAACACCCAAAAGATGCCCACGTCCTAATTCCTGGAGCCCAGGAGTGTGTCCCCTCCATGTGGCAAAGACCGTTGCGTTTGTCCGTGCGCCTGCATCTCTGCGTACCTGTTGTGTGTGTGTGTGTGTGTTGTCCCCCCAACCCCCGCTCCTTGCCCTGCTGAGTCCCACCGGCTGTCATGTGGGGCTCGCCCTAGTTCTGCAGAATTCTCACTTCCCCACAGCGCCATGTCCCCCCTGGGAGACTCTCGGGGCCGCCAGGGGGAGCTGCCAGGACCCGTGGCATAGAGCAGCAGCCTGGCCCTCCTCCGCGGGGGAAACTGAGGCCCGACAGGGACAGAGATGGCTTAAGCCACGTGGCCAAGACACGGGAGGCCACAGAGCTGAGGGTGCCGGGTGCCCAGTGTGGATTTCCCCAGGCTGGGACGGGGACGGGGCGCCCACAGCAGGCTCTGAGGTCACAGAGCCCCAGAGGGGGAACATTTAGGACAAACACCCAGCAGCGGCTTGTTTCCCCGAGACCTGAGCTCACCCGTCACCTGGTACCCCGTCTCAGAACCATCCAGGCTAAAGCAGCCCTCCTCTGGATCCCCAACCATGCCTGCCACCACCTGAAGCTGTGTGACATATTTATACGTTTGAAACTGTGCCCTCAGGGCCAGCAGATGGCATGGTGGTTAAGGGGCTGGACTCCCACCTGGCCGACAGGTTCAAGACCCAGATCCGGCAGCTTGAAACTTACACCTGGCATGTGTGTGTGCGTGCCCGAAATCCCAGGAGAATGGAGGAGAAGGGATTGTGGCATGGCCATCCCCCCCACCGGGGAGTGATCTGTCTCTCCAGTAATCACACACCCCAATGGCAAACACCTTAACAACAAAAAAAAAAGAAAAGAAAAGGCCTGTGCCCTTACGCTGTGACATCGACAGACATCAAAGACGATGCTCAGTGGGATAAGCCAGCCGCAGAAGGACAGATTCTGTGTGACTCACTCCCAGGAGGCCCTAGAGCAGTCACGGTCACGGAGACAGGAAGTGGAGTGGGGGTGCCGGGGGCCGCGGAGTAAATGGGTCATGGGGACAAGGCTTCAATTTCGGAAGACAGGACAGGTCTGGAGAGAGAGGGAAGGGACAGTGCAGAGCTGTGGGGATACCACGGAACTGGGCATTGAAGGTAGTTAGGACGGTGGGTTGGCTCTGCACCCTGGTGGTTAAGGGAACTAGATCCCACAAAGCCAACCTTGCAGTTCGAGTCCCGGCCCCAGCAGCTTGAAAAACACACCAGGTTTCTTGAGCATCAAGGTTCTGGAACTTGAGGCAAAATTGAGGGGCTGTGGGACCAGCAGTTAGCGTAATGGCTATGTTGCTGGGCTCCCACGTAGTCGACCGTGGTTCGCGTCCCGGACCCGGTGGCTTAAAACTCACACCAGGCATGTGTGCGTGCGTGCCCAAGATCCCGAGAGAAGAATGGAGGAGAAGGGATTGCGGTGTGGCCATCCCCCCTGGGGGGTGATTTCTCGCTTTCTGTCTCTCTGTCTCTGTCTGTCTGGCGAGCACACGTGCCCTATAGGAAAAACCTCTCAAAAAAAAAAAAAAAAAAAAAAAAAAGATTGAGGGGCTGCTCTGGGCTGAAGGACAATGAACCATCGTGACACCTCACTGTGACCTGGGATTCTGAACGAAATGCTTCTTCCATGAAGAACGTTCTTGGGGGATCAGCAGATGGCGTAGCGGTGACATCGCTGGCCAACTGCGGTTCAGGTCCCAGACCTGGTGGCTTCAAAATCACGCTGGGCACACGTGTGGGCATGTCCAAGACCCCGGAGGAGAGTGGAAGAGAAGGGGTTGGGGTGTGACCATCCCCCTGGGGGGTGATTTCTCACTTTCCCTCTCACTGTCTCCGTCTCTCTCCCTCTGGAGAGCACCAGTGCCTTAAGGTAAAAACCTCTAAAAAAAAAAGCTATTGGAGCATTTAGTGGAACTGGAATGGGATATATGCATTACTCGATTGTGATTATTGGATTGTAGGGACAGGAGTGAGGGTCCTGGCTTATAGACAATGCACGTTAAGGCATTTGAGGATGGTTCCACAGGTCAGCAACTTAATTTTAAATGCTCCAGAAAAGAAAATGTTCTCTATCATATCAATAACTTTTTAAAAAAAGAATTATTTTATTTTAACTTTATTGATTTGTTTTTAACTTGATCAGAGAGGGACAGAGCAAGAAAGTGAGAAAGCAAGCCGCCATGTACGGGACTTGAACCGTGGTAGGCTATGTGGGAGTCTAGGGTTCTTAACCGCCATGCCACCTGCCGACCCCCGATATATTGATAACTTTTTTATTAATTTATTTTTTAAGTTTTTTGCTATGGGGCATGAGCACTCTCCAGGGAGAGACAGAGACAGAGACAGAGAGAGGGAAAGTGAGATAATACCTCCTAGGAGGAATGGCCATGCCACAATCCCTTCTCCTCCATTCTTCTCCTGGGGTTTTAGGCACACACGCACACCTGCCCAGCATGAGTTTTAAGCCACTGGGTCTGGGACTAGAACTGTGACTGGCCAGGTGGGAGTCCAGTGCCTTACCCACTATGCCACCTTCTGGCTCCATTGACAGCTTTTTCCCTACGTATGCAATTGTTTCAAAATAAAAGTACATATTCCTGTACCTCCCCTCCAAAAAAATCAAACAAACTAACAAAGAAAAACCAAAAACGTATCGGGCCGGTAGGTGACGTGGTAGTTAAGGGTGCTGGACACTCACGTGGCCAACCATGGTTTGAGTCCCGGACCTGGCGGCTTGCTTTCACATTTTCCCTCTCTCTCTTGTTCTGTCCCTCTCTGGTCAAATTAAATTAAAAATAAAAGAATTCTTTCAAAAAAGGATTAAGATGGAGAATTTGACATGTGCATTTCACCACAATTAGAACAAACCAACAAGCATCTGCACTTTTTTCTCATTTATGAATCAAGCCTTGAACCGGTGGTTCTCAATTGGGTGGGGATTCTACTGACTGTCAGTGACTAGGGGTCAGGGACCCCAGCCTACAAGGCACAAGAAGGGTATCAGTGGTCCCAACATCAACAGGGCAGAGGGTGAGAAATCCAAGTTTAGTGGCACCTCCTCCTGGAAGCCCATCTGGATTTGCCATACCTAGTGCCTCCCCACCATATACACATACACTCTTCTTTTCTCCCCCTGGTAACCCCAGATGTTGAAGCACTGGGGGTGTGATTGATGGGGTTGGGGTGGGGTTTGCAGAACATGATGTCCCTGTCCCAGGGGCTGAGGTCTGATTAACGCTGTGATGTGGCTTCATTCTGCATGGGGCACAGGTGAGGAGTGGGGCTCGGAGGAGTGGAGCTGGGGGTACAGTCAGGGGTCGGGGCCCAGCTGGGGATCACTTAGGGTTGTGGTTGCCGGGTTCCTGGGCCGCCCTGCTGAGCCCGGATCCAGGACGGGGCGGACGGAAATCGGGGCCGGACCCAGCTCGAAGATCTCCAACTTGAAAGAAGAACCGACACCCGCAGCCTGGCCACATCCGCACGGCTTCCTGTTTTTGCTCCAAACTGAGCAAAGGATGCGGTAGATACGCAGAGGCACAGGGTGGGGGCCGTCACGCGACTCGGTCACCGGCCCCGAAGCCTCCTCTCGTCTGAGCGGGGTCTTGGTAGGGACCCAGCTGGGCGCCTGGGCCCGCCGGGCTCTCCGAAGCTCAGAAACACCCCGGGCGGCCTGGCCCCTGGGTCAGGACTCCGTCCTTGGGTCCCCAACATGGCCGGCCGGACTCCTATGCAAGTTTCCTCCTCCTTCCTGTGTCCCTGTTGCTGGGACAGTCTGAAGGTCCCCGACCTGGCTCCCGTGACTGTCCCCGGGGTCTGTCACCCCCCAGCCTCCTGCTGGCCTCTGTCCACCCAGTACCGCCTCTGAGCGCCCTCTCTTCCCTCCCTCAAGTCAGCGTGTCCCTGCTGATAGGGGACATTCCTCCGGGCTCCTCCCCACCACGCTGGGGACAGATGTCCAGCCCCCTGGGTGGCTCAGCCCAGCCCGGTCCTGGCTGGGAACTGGGACAAGGATCATAGGTGTTGTCTTTGGACCGAAAGGGGCAGGACGTGGCCTACCCGGGAGTAAGGGTTTGGGAAAGGGGCCTTCTTCAGGTCAGAGCAGGCCGGGGGTGAGTGGGGACAGGGGTGAAGGGGAGAGGGGTCGTGCAAACAGGAGGTGAGGTGGCATAGTGGTTAGCGCTGTAGATGTCCGACCCACGCTGCTGCCTGGATTCAAGTTCTGGTCGTGCCTTGTCTAAGCTGTGTGACCGTGGGCAAGACACTTCACCTCTCTGGGCCTCACATCCCTCGTCCGCAAGGTGGCATGGGTAAAGCATCTAGCAGACTCCCAGGGTGGTTGTGAAAATGAAGTGTGTCCGTGTACTGCGACACTAAGAACTGTCCTCGCATTCGTTGTTATTAAATTAAACAACACAGGGGCCAGCAGGTGGCGTGGTGGTTAAGGTGCTGGACACTCGCACATGGCCAACCATGGTTCGAGTCCCGGACCTGGTGGCTTGCTTTCTCACTTTCTGTCTCTCTCGCTCTCTGGTCAAATTAAAAAATAAATGCATGAATAAATAAAATAAATAATTCTTTATAAAAAAAAATCAAACTATACAACAAAATTGTCTCTATTTAACCTGAATGTTATCTCCTGTGTCTTTCTTTTTTCTTGTTCTTTTTTTTCTTTTCAAAGTGTTTTTTTGCCTTAAAGTATTCACCGGAGAGACAGAGAGAGAGAGAGAGAGACAGAGAGAGAGAGAAAGAGAGGAGTGAGAAATCAACTCCCGGGGGGATGGTCACACTGCAATTCCTTCTTCATTCTCCTCCAGGGACCCAGGGCACGCATGCACACAAGCCCAACATGATTTTCAAACCACCGGGTCTGGGACTTGAACTGTGGTTGGCCATGTGGGAGTCCAGTGACGTAACCGCTATACCATTTGCTGACTTTTTTCTTTTTTGAAAAAAAAATTAATTATTTAATTCCATTTATTATCATTATTATTATTAATTTGACCAGAGAGAGACAGAGAGAGAGAGGGAAAGTGAGAAAGCAAGCTGCCAGGTCCAGGATTTGAACCACGTCGGCCATGTGGGAGTCCAGCATCCTTAACCACCACGCCACCTGAGGCCCCTCACATATCTTTCTTTTTCTTTCCTCCTCTGGTCCTCTGTCTGTATCTCTGTCTTCCTCCCTCTCTCTCCGTCTCTCTGTCTCTACTTTTCTGTGTTTCTCTGCATCTCTTTCGGTTTTTGCTTTTCTTGATATCTCTGTCTCTGCCTCCTCTGTCTCTCCCTCTTTCTTTCTTTCTTTCTTTCTTTCTTTCTTTCTTTCTTTCTTTCTTTCTTTCTTTCTTTCTTTCTTTCTTTCTTTTTTTGGAGAGGTTTTTGCTATAGGGCACGTACACTTGCCAGAAAGACAGAGAGAGACAGAGAGACAGAAAGCGAGAAATCACCCCCCAGAGGGGATGGCCACGCCGCAATCCCTTCTCCTCCATTCTCCTCTCGGGATCTTGGGCACGCACGCACACGCGCCTGGCGTGTTTAAGCCACCGGGTCCGGGACTTGAACTGTTGTTGACTACATGGGAGTTCAGTGACATAGCCATTACCTCCACTGCTGGTCCCTGTCTTTCCCTCTTTCTATGCCTGTCTCTGTGTCTCTCCACCTCTCTCCCACTGTATATTTATCTCTGTCTTTCTCCCTGTCTGTGTGTGCGTGTCTCTCTCTCTTTGTGTCTCTGTCTCTCTCTCTCCCTCCCTCCTTGCATAGTGCCATAACCACACAGAGGACAGTGTAGCCAGTTCAAATCCGACTCCCGCTCACCTCGTCCAGCGCTTTGGGAACGCGGGTCGTGGCCTCCGGGCCCCCCGCGGTCCGCTCACCTGAGCAGCGAAGCTAAGAATAGCTGGGACTTTACCCAGAAGAGGCCATGCGTGGAAACAGCCCTGGGCGGGGGGAGGTCATAATTAGGTCTAAGAAAGAAGAAGGCGTCACCGTCACCGGGCTGCGTGGAGAAGACGGAGTCCCTCTCCTGCTCGAACCTCTCCACCGACCACGGGCCGTCGCCTCTGCCCCGCCAGCCCGGGAGGACAGGGACGCGCTGCCCACTGACGTGAGGGTGCGTGTGCGCAGGTACGCGACTGTGTGTCCCTGCGTGATGTGCGTGTCGGGGCTGCTGGGGTGGACACGGACGCCTCCCTGGGAGAAGCGCTCTCGGGCTGAGCCTTGAGGGGTGACATGGAGGAGGTCGTAGCTGGGGAGGGAGGGTACGTTTAGGGTGGGTGCCGGGGAGGGCAGCAGGGACACCATCTTGGGGGACATCGGTATCCTGTTTGGGGACATAAAAGCCAGGCATGGCTTGGCTGAATGGAAGATGAAGAGTGGGCACCCTGGGGCCAACCGTGGAGCAAATGTGCTGCAAGTTCTCATGTCCTGGGTTCAAATCCCAGTCCCACCGCTGCGTGATCGGGACGAGTGACTCCCATTCTCTTACCTCCGTTCCCCTGAGACCCAGAAAGGAGCCTCCCCCAGCACCCCCAGAATGTTTTCTGAGCACCTACTACGTGCCAGTGTTTTGCCACTCCGTTTTCCGATGAGTAAACTGAGTCTGTCATTCAGGGAGAACGGACTGGACTCTGGCCCAGGTCTGGCCCAGAAAAGTTACGTCCTCGGCTGAGGTGGCACGGGCGGCAGCTATAATAAGAACTGGCGATATATTTAGTGCTTCCTGCGTGCAGGGCCTCGTCCAAGCATCGTGCGCACCCTCGCAGAGCAGGTCACCTGGCAGTGTGGGTGTTAATGACGCCATGGTTTTCTTCTTCGTCTTTTTAAAAAGAATTATTTTTTATTTCATTTTATGGATTGCCCTTATTTAATTTTTAATTTTTTTTTGAGAAGTTTTTGCTATAGGGCGCGTGCGCTCGCCAGACAGACAGAGAGAGACAGAGAGACAGAAAGCGAGAAATCACCCCCCAGGGGGGGATGGCCACGCCACAATCCCTTCTCCTCCATTCTCCTCTCGGGATCCTGGGCACGCACGCACACGCGCCCGGCGTGAGTTTTAAGCCACCGGGTCCAGGACTCAAACCGTGGTCGGCTACATGGGAGTCCAGCGACATAGCCATTACGCTAACTGTTGGTCCCAGAGGTGCACAGTTATTGAGCAACCGCTGTCACCCTGCACGTGATCAGCTCCGGGACACTCTGCTTCTGGTCCTGGACACTGGCCGTGTCTCCCAGTGACCCACGCTATGGACGCCGGGTGGTGAACGGAACAAAGTCCGGAAACGGCCATGGGGTGCCCCAAGTCTCAGGTGCTGTGTTGTGCCGGGGACTAGAGCCTGACCGCTACCTAACCCTAAGCCTCTTCAAACCCAGATCCCAGCCGGAGCGGCGGCCCTCCTGTGCCCACGGCGTGCACTGCCTTAGCAGGTAGTGAGCTCCCCGTCACCGGGAGGACCCGAGCAGGACCGCCATGCAGGAGAGCCGGTACTCAGGTAGGAGGACTCTGTTCGCTCAAGCTCACAGCAAAGCAAGGCGTGGGCCTCCCACCCCGCACCCAGCCGATGAGGGAGATTCCGGCCGTTTCTGGGAGAGAGGGTAGTTTGAAGAGGGCCCTCGGCGCGGGCAGCTGCCAGGTGGGGGGTGAGTTCCAACCGGCCTCCCTGGCACGGAGCCTGGCAGGAGAGGGAAGCCAGGAACCTCCCTGCTCTGACTCAACACCCTCCTGACAAAATCAGCTCCCACTGGGACAGCTGTGAGCCCTGCGGCGCTGGAGGGGGAGTGGACCGGGAGCTCAGAACCACAGAGAGCCGGCATGGTGGACCCTCAGAGCCAGGGTGAAGGTGGGGGTGGAGGCCCACCGTGGGGCATCAGGGCAGGCCTTTGGGGGGCCCAGGAGTTAAGGGGGTGAGGCCTGGGGTGTCCCACACTGGAGAAAGAACGGGGACGCAGTGTCCTGTGTCCGGGGCAGGGGCTCAGGTTCGGGATAGAGCCTGAGGGTCCCGAGCTGCAGGGTGGGGGCTGGAGGTCAGAAGGGAAGGGAAAGGGAGGGCCCCGCGGTGGTCTCGGCTCCCGGGCCCGGGCCCCTTCCCTGCGGACAGTGAGCTGGACCCGAGCCAGGCCTGCTGCGTGCTGGCGCGTGGACAGAAGCAGCAGCAGACGTGGGGCAGGGCGGGCAGAGACGGACAGACCGAGGGCAGGGCGGGCTGACGGACACACGCTGGGTGCACGGGGCCACTGAATGGCACCCGCGTGTGCGAGGGTGTGCAGAGGGAGCTGGGGCTCCACGGAGACCTTCTGGGTGAGGGAGAGCCGCCCGGGGTCTGGCCTCACCCTGCAGCCCCCGCTCCCTGTCTGACCCTGGCAGGGTTCTCGGGGCCTCCCAGGAAGCGATGCTGCCGACGGGGGACCCTGCTCCTGGTCCTGGGACTGGTGACCGCTGCGCTGTGGGCCGGGCTGCTCAGTCTGCTTCTCGTGTGGCGTGAGGACACCCCCAGCCCTCGGGACCCCCTCCCCAGCATGCAGGGGCCCCTGTGTCCCTCCCAGACCCCGTGCAGAGGCTAGGCACCGCAGCACACCCCGCCGAGTTCACTTCCCCATCTCAGCTTCCACCTAGGCCCTGCCAGCCTCATCCCGTGCCCCCCGGGAGCCCCCACTGTCTCCCACCCTTCCAGCACCTCTCGTGGGTCACACCCCAGGCCTTCATCCCCAGCCGGGCAGGCAGGGACCCCGGCAACCCCGCTCTTCCTTCCTCTTCTCGCTCCCTCTCCCCGCAGACTGGGACACCCTGGAGAATCTGAAACAGCTGGAAAAGGCTGCTGCCCGGAACGGTACGGGGCGGCCACGGGCAGCCACGGGCGGCCACGGGGAGGGCCAGGGCCACAGCTCCCCGCCGGCCTCTGCTCCTGACTGCTGTGGGGCTTGGACGGTCCCTCTCTGGGCCTCAGTGTCCTTTCCACCAGGGGCGGGAGGAACCCGGAGGGGCCTGGAGAAGTGACAGCTAGCACACGGACATCTAGACAGCCAGCGCCACGGAGCCCCCGGGCCGAGTCCCCTCACCTGTGAAAGGGCGTGTTTTAGTGCCCGGGCACCCCGTGCTGACCTGGGTCACACTGAGACACGCCCACTGCGCTCCTGTACGAACAGCAGCAGTCACGGGGACCGTGTCGGGGGAGTCCCCTGGGCTTGGGCTGGGGCGGTTTCGAGGATCTGCTTTTGTGGCTCCTGGGGACACCTCGTCTCTCTTGCTGCCCCAGTTTCTCAAGTGGCCAAGGACTTGCAAAGGCACCAGAGTGACCACATGGCTCAGAAATCCCAGGGTAAGCCGCGTCTGGTTGGGGGTGGAGGAGGGGAAGGGAGGAAGGGTTTAGACGTCACTGGACACAGTGTAAAGACCAGTCACGTGCAGCCGGCCGGAGGTGCTGGACTCCCACATGGCCAACAGTGGTTCGAGTCCCAGACCTGGTGGCTTGTGTTCTCACTCCCCTGCCCCGCCCAGTCTCTTTCTGGTCAAATTAAAAAAAAAAAAATAATAATAAATAAAAGTAAATGAAATTGTTTTTGAAAAAGGGCCCAGCAGATGGCATAGTGGTTACATCTTGGACTCTCACATGGTCAACCCTGGTTTGAGCCCCAGACCCAGTGGCTTAAAATTCATGCTGGGCACGTTTGCATGTATGTCCAAGATCCCAAGAGGAGGGACCAGCAAATGGTATAATGGTTACGTCACTGGATTCTCACGTAGTCAACTGCAGTTCAAGTCCTGGGCCAGGCGGCTTAAACTTGCGCTGGGCACATGTGCATGCGTGCTCAAGATCCCAAGAGGCGGATGGAGGAGAAGGGATCGTGGCATGGCCATCCCCCCTGGGGGGTGATTTCTCACTTTCTGTCTCTGTCTTTGGTGAGTGCGTGCACCCTAAAGCAAAAAAAAAAAAAAAAAAAGGTTTGGGACCAGTAGTTGGCATAATGGCTACGTTGCTGGACTCCCATGTGGCCGACCTTGGTTCAAGTCCCGTACCTGGTGACTTAAACTCATGCTGGGTGCGTGTGAGTGCATGCCCCAGATCCCAAGAGGAGAACGGAGGAGAAGGGATCGTGGCATGGCCATCCCCCCTGGAGGGTGATGTCTCGCTTTCTGTCTCTCTGTCTCTCTCTGTCTCTCTGGCAAGCACATGCACCCTATAGCAAAAACCTCTCCAATAAAAAAAAAAAAAAAAAGACCAGCTATGCCCCCAATACTGTGAACTGCAAAACGAACAGGGGCCCCAAAGATCCCAGCGAAGAGGCCAAGGGACGGGCAGGGGACGGTGGCCTTGGAAGGTTTTTTGACTACTAAAGCCCCCTTCCCTGCACCCAGCTCTTCAGATGGTGGAAGAAGTGAAAGCTGAGCAGAAGAAAGTAAAATCTCAGGGTGAGAGACTGAGGGGGGCGGGGGGGAGACTGGGGGCCAGGTGTGGGGACCCTCCGTCCACCCGCACGCGTCGTCCCTGAGGTCAGCCCACCCTCCTGTGCCCATAGACTCCAAGTTCTCCCAGTACCTGGACAGACTTCGAGAGGATCTGAACACACTCAAGTCCCAGGGTGAGGCCTGGGGAGGGAACGGGCCGGGATGAGGAGGGGGCCTGCACGTCTGTTCCTGAGCACGGCCTACCTCCCCCTACCCCATCTGCACCCCCAAGGCTTGAATGAGAGGCGCGTGGCCTCGGATGCACTCAAAAGGCTCCAGGAGGAGGTGGCGAAGCTGCGGATAGAGCTGCAGGTGTCCAACGGTGAGCGTGTGGGTCTCTACAGGGGCGTGACTGCACTGCATGGGGGGTTAAGTAGGTAGTGGGCCAGAGGACGGGAGGGGGCACACCAGAATGCCCTTTCTGGGGCCAGCAGATGGCATAGCGGTTATACCGCTGGACTCCCACATGGCCGACTGCGGTTCAAGTCCCGGACCCAGTGGCTTGAAACCCATGCCAGGCGCATGTGCGTGCGTGCCCAAGATCTTGGTAGAAGGGATTGCAGTGTGGCCATCCTCCGGGGTGGGGGGTGATTTCTCACTTTCTCTCCCACTGTCTCTACTTTTCTCTCCAGCGAGTGCATGTGCCCTAAGACAAAAACCTCTAAAAAAAAAAAAAAAAAAAAAAAAGGACCAGCAGTTGATGTAATGGCTATGTCGCTGGATTCCCATGGAGTCAACTGTGGTTCGAGTCCCAGACCCAGTGTTTTAAACTCACGCCGGGCGCGTGTGCGTGCGTGCCCAAGATCCCGAGAGGAGAATGGAGGAGAAGGGATTGCGGCGTGGCCACCCCCCCCCCGGGGGGTGATTTCTCACTTTCTGTCTCTCTGTCTCTCTCTGTCTTTCTGGTGAGAGCACGTGCCCTACAGCAAAAACCTCTCTCCACACACACACACACACACACACACAAATGCCCTCTGGTTCCAAGTTGCTTCCCTCCTCGGATTTGGGGGCTCCTATACGTTTTTCTCCCTGGGAGTCAAAGCAGCCGACATCAGCCATCTCCGGGCTCTCCCCGTCAGAGTTCTCTGCTCAGTGCAGCACAGCAGGGCCAGCAGGGTTCCCTCGGTCACAGCCCTCGTGGTAGGGTGACCCAGCCAGGGCGTCCCAGGGGTAACGTCTGCAGCAGAGCGAACGCGGGGACGGCGGCGTCTTCCTGGGGTGGGGGGCAGCCGTGCAGAGCCCGTGTCCGGGTCCCCGTCCTTCACGTGGGCGGGAACGGAGGCTGACCGCTCTGCCAGCCCCGACCCAAACCAAGATCTTCCGCCTGTGGGAAGCCCCCGCCGCCCCAACCGGACAAAAGAGGAAGGATCTCGGCCTGGCTGGTAGGAGCCCGCCCCCTGGGAAACGTGTGGCTGCGGGAATTCCGGCACAAAAGCCCTCGGGGGTTCCTCAGAGCGGGGTCTGGGCCACGCGCACCTCTTATTCTTCTGAGTTCACCCATTTATTTACCCTTGAGCATGAGAGGGGTGGGGAGAGAGAGGGGAACCCCAAAAGGGCTCCCCGCAGGCCCAGCCATCCAGCCCCGCACAGCCCAAAGGGAAGACCTCAGAATGTGAACCTGGGATGTTCCCAGGTGGGCTGGGCTCTGCCTCTCAGTCGCCACTGTGCCACCACCGCTGGCACTGTGCTTTTTTTTTTGTCATTTTGCAATAGGACACATGTGCTCACTGGAGAGAGACAAAGAGAAAGAGAGGGAGAGTGAGGGGATGGCCGCGCCGCAATCTCTTCTCCTCCATTCTCCTCTCAGGGTCCTGGGCACGCACGCACGCACGCCTGGCATATTTTCCAAGCTCCCAGTTACAGGATTTGAACCACGCAGTTGGCCATATGGGAACCAGTGGCCTTAAATCCCACACCCCTGGCTGGCCCGCCCCCCATGCTCTCTTCTGACAGGTCCCCTCCTGTCTCTTGCGGTCCCCATAGTGCCTACCTCAGTCTGGCCCCATGGCCTAGGGTCTGACCCCCAGGTCTGGAGCTCTCTGCACGACCTCAATAAAACAGCCAGACCTTCTCCACAGTCTCCTGTTTTTTTTTTTTTTTAATTTATTTATTTTATTTTTTATTTATTCATTCATTTTATTTTAATTTGACCAGAGAGAGACACACAGAGAGAGAGAAAGAGGGAAAGTGAGAAAGCAAGCCACCGGGTCCAGGACTCGAACTGTGGTCGGCCATGTGGGAGTGTCCAGTGCCTTAACCACCACGCCACCTGCTGGTCTCCGATGGTCTTCTGTTTAAATGCTGCACACCCCACCCCCCACCCCGAGGGGCCAAGTACTGGTTACCATTTTATGGGCAAGAAGCACACCCAGTTTGGAAATATGGTGGACCCCACCCCCTAGAGAAAGTTGGCCATAGCCGTGGAACCCTCCCTACATGTCACGGTAAGAACACCTATTTTAGGGACCAGCAGATGGCCTAATGGTTACATTGCTGGACTCCCACATGGCCAACCACAATTCGAGTCCCAGACCCGGCAGCTTCGGACTCACACCAGGTGCGTGTGAGTACGTGCGTGCCCAAAATCCTGAGAGGAGAATGGAGAGATGAGATTTTGGCATGGCCATCCTTCCTAGGGGGTGATGGCTCACTTTCTGTCTCTGTCTCTCTTTCCGGTGAACACACACACCCTATAACAAAAATCTCTCTTAAAAAAAATCCTACTTCGTACTCATTTTTTAAAAACTTTATTTATTTGTGATCAGAGTGAGAGAGAGAGAGAGGGGGAAAGTGAGAAAACAAGCCACCAGGTCCGGTACTTGAACCATGGTCGGCCATGTGGGAGTCCCACGCCCTTAGCCACCACGCCACCTGCTGGCCCTTATACCCATTTTTTTCATTCCCAGAGGGCATGTATGGTCACAGAGACAGTGAGGCAGAGGGGGGAGAAGGAGAAAGCACCCCAATGTTTGCAGTGATGGCGGTGGTGACGCGTCCTTGGACAGGAGTGGGTCTGGGGTGCTGACGGTGCGGGCTGAGGCGTTTCTGGCTGTGGAGTTGGCGAGGGTGGTGATGACTGAAGCACTCTTGCCCAGGAATTTATTTAGGGCCACGGTGCCACAGTGGAAGTGCTGTGGCTTTGGATATATTTATGGCACTGGGAATGGCAGCTGGGTTGTCACTCTGGTCATGAGGCGATGCCCATGGTGACGCTGGCGTTAGCCGAGGTGCCACTAACCAGGTGGTGCTGACGGCAATGGTATGAGTGACCGATGTGCTTCTGCCTGGGAGGTGTTTGTGGTTGAGGTGCCACCGGCCACGTAGATGGTGTTGGTGACACCATGGTGACAGTGACACTAAAGTGTCACCAACTATAAAGCCTTAGGAGGGGGGGGTCTTCTAAATGTTCATGGAAAATGCGTATCATGAAAAAACGATGCATGCATTTCAAAAAGTATTGTGTGGAAATAACCTGTATTTTAATGACACGTTGCCACGGATTTTTCCGAAGTGGCCTTGTGCCAATAGCGATGATGCCAGCGGAAGATGCTTCCAGATGTCCTTACGGTGCCGGTCCTGATGGGGGTGTTTGTGGTGACTCTGGTGACCGAAGTCTTGGTAGATGTGAATGTGTGTGTGGCCGTGGGGGGTGGCAACTGGGGTGCCACTGACTGTGGATGTATTTAGGGTGATGGTGCGGGCAGGTGAGGGTCTTCCCGTTGTGGGGAGTCTGTGGAGTGGTTGAGGTGCTGCTACCTGTGAGGTGTTGGAGGAGATGGTGTTCGTGGTCGACATTTGTGGTGATGGTGGTTGAGGTGCTGTTAATCCTAGGGGTGTCTGTGGCTGAGGCGGGGCTGACCCTGGGGGTGTCTGTGGCTGAGGGTGGGCTGACCCTGGAGGTGTCTGTGGCTGAGGGTGGCCTGACCCTGGAGGTGTCTGTGGTTGAGGTGGGGCTGACCCCAGAGGTGTCCGTGACTGAGGGTGGGCAGACCCCGGATGACTCTGTGGCTGAGGGTGGGCTGACCCTGGAGGTGTCCGTGATTGAGGTACCACTGACCACGGAGCTGGCGATTTGATGGTGTGGGAGACTGAGGCATTGCTGGCCATAAATGAATTCATGGTGATGGTGCTTCGGTGTTTGTGGTTGAGCGTTAGCTGTTGGTGGTAGCTGAGGTGCTGCTAATGTGAGGTGCTGATGGAGACGGTGTTAGTCATTGACGTTCATGGCCCCAGTGCTTCAGATGCTACCAACCCTGGAGGTGGTCATGGTTGAGGCGCCACTGACACGGAACTGGTGATGGGGTAATGGTGTTGCAGCTGAGGGCTTTCTGGCCACAGACATGCTTACGGTGAGGGAGTTGGGGGCTGAGGTGTTGGCTGACAGTGGCTTGTGGTGGAGGTGTTGGTGTGAGCTGAGGTGCTGATGGCGACTTCTGCTGGTGGCTGACTGGCCGCCACGGCGGGTTCACTGCTGGTGGCTGAGGTGCTCCTGCTGCGAAGCTGGTCTTGAGTGTAGACGTCGGAGCTCCAGCGGGAGGCGTGGTGGCGAAGGCGGACACTCCCACATGGCCGACCATGGTTGGAGTCCTGGACCTGGTGGCTTGCTTTCTCACTTTCCCTCTCTCTGTTTCTCTCTCTGGGTCTCTCTCTGGTCAAATTAAAATAAATGAATGACTATATTAAATAATTCTTTAAAAAATAATCATTAAAAAAAAAGTCAGCGCTCCAATGAGACCACCTGCTAGGTTATGGGGTGGGTCTGCTTTCAGCCTGCACCTCCGGAGTGATTCCAAGAGAGACGCTGGCACTCGCCCTGCCCATGGTGCCATCCACGGCGCCCACCACCGTGCCCGCCACGGTGCCCTCCACGGCACCCGCCACCATGCCCGCCACGGTGCCCTCCACGGCACCCGCCACCATGCCCACCAGGGGGCCAACCACGGCACCCGCCACCATGCCCACCAGGGGGCCAACCACGGCACCCGCCACCATGCCCACCACCATACCCGCCACCGCGCCCACCACTGCTGCCCCCACGGGCCTCTCCTCCACCGCAGGCTCCATGTGCAACCTGTGTCCCAAGAACTGGGTGAACTTCAAACACAAATGCTACTACTTCGGCAAGGGGGCCAAGAAGTGGGTCCAGGCCCGGTATGCCTGCGAGGACCTGGGAGGGCGGCTGGTCAGCATCCACAGCCGGGAGGAGCAGGTGGGCCTGGCGCTGCAGCGCCGTGGGCACGGGGCAGGGGCGGGCCTTCCCAACCTCCTGAGGTGGGCGGGAGGGATCCTGGCCCGTGGCCTCGGCCCTCCAGCCCTGTCCTGTACCCCCAGGACTTCCTGACCACACGTGCTCATAAGAAGGGCTCCTGGATCGGCCTCCGGGACCTGTTTGTGGAAGGGGAGTTTCTGTGGATGGACGGGAGCCCCGTGGGCTACAGGTGAGGAGTGGGAATACCACGCGGGGAGGTGTCCTGGGTGAGTCCCACTGGGGCGGGGCCCTCGGGCCTAACCTCAGAGAGGACGCTGAGGTAGACATGAAGAGTGGGCTGGACCGTGGAGGAGGGGTAAACTGCGGCACTGCAGGGCAGTCCACGTGGGCAGGTCCCAGGTTCGTGTCTGGAGACCTCCCTGAGGTAGCGAGTCCGTGTGCCCACAACCCGGGGCTGGCTGAGGGCCGAGGTGGGTCACAGTGTCGAGGCTCTGCTGGGGGCAGGGGGTCCTCTTTCTTGTTCATGAGGAAATAAACAAACTTTAAAAAAAAAAAACCAGAAAGCAAGGCCCAGGCACTGTGGTGCAGTGGGAATGCAAGTGACGTCCCAGGCAGGAAGCCACGTGGCCGGCCGTGGGTTCAGATCCCAGATTGGCCTGAGGACACGCTGGGCGTGGACACAGAGTCCTGAGTGGCTGAGAAAAAGATCACAGCCTCGTGAGACCCTGTAGAGAGCACGTCTCTGTCTCCCGTGCATGCATATGTGCTATCTTGAAGAACATCTTAAGACGGGCCAGCAGGTGGCATGGTGCTTAAGGGCACTGGACTCCCACATGGCCAACCGTGGTTCAAGTCCCAGACCTGGCAACTTGCCTTTTCACTTTCCCCCTTTCTTGCTCTGTCCCTCTGGTCAAATTAAAAATAAGTAAATAGGGACCAGCAGTTGGCGTAATGGCTATGTCACTGGACTCCCATGTAGCTGACCACGGTTCAAGTCTCGGTACCCGGTGGCTTAAACTCACGCCGGGCGCCTGTGCGTGCGTGCCCAAGATCCCGAGAGGAGGATGGAGGAGAAGGGATTACGGCATGGCCTTCCCCCCTGGGGAGTGATTTCTCGCTTTCTCTCTGTCTCTCTCTTTCTGGCGAGCGCGTGCACCCTATAGCAAAAACCTCTAAATTAAAAAAAAAAAAAAAGTAAATAAATGAATGTTATTTTTAAAAATTTAAGAGTTAAAAAATTTTAAATATGCTTTTATGTTTTATTTTTCAATTGTCAGAGGAGAGAGAAGGAAAGGAGAAAGCACCCCCCAACCAAGGGGGCATGGTCATACCACAATCCCTCCTCTGGCCTTCCCGCCTTTCAGGATTTGGGGCACACACGCACCCGTGCCTGGAATGATTCTCAAACTGCCAGGTCCAAGATTCAAACGACATGGTTGGCCATGTGGGATCCAGCTGCCTTGACCGACATGCCACAGGCTGGCTTTTTTTTTATTTAAAGATTTTTGGCATACGGCACATGTGCTCAGCATAGACAGACAGAGAGATGGGGGGGGGGGTGAAGTGAGAAACCGCCCCCCCAGGGGGGATGGCCACGCCACAATCCCTTCTCCTCTCGGGATCCTGGGCACATACACGCTTGTGCCTAGCCTTTTCCAAGCTGCCAGGCCCGGGCCTTAAACTGCAGTCCGGCCATCTGGGGTCCAGGTCCAGCGCCTTGACCGCCATGCCACCACCCAATTTCTTTTTTTTTCTTTGAGAGGTTTTTGCTATAGGGCGCGTGCACTCGCCACACAGACAGAGAGAGACATAGAGACAGAAAGTGAGAAATCACCCCCCAGGGGGGATGGTCACGCCGCAATCCCTTCTCCTCCATTCTCCTCCCGGGATCTTGGGCACGCACGCACACGCACCCGGCGTGAGTTTAAGCCACCGGGTCCGGGACGTGAACCGTGGTTGACTACGTGGGAGTCCAGTGACATAGCCATTATGCTAACTGCTGGTTCCCACCACCCAATTTCTTAACGTGAAAAAGTGAGGGTACCGGGAAGGGGAGGTCAGGGGCCCCGGCTGGGGCTCAGACAGGCTCTTCCAGGGGAAGAGGGGCAGGCGCTCGGGTGGGGGGGCTCCCACACAGGGGGGCACTGAGCCCTGCGCTGCGGGAAAGGGGCTCCTGCCTCACCCCGTTCTGACCCGAGGCCTTTCCCTCCAGCAACTGGCAGCCAGGGGAGCCGAACAACCACGGCCAGGGTGAGGACTGCGTGGTCATGAAGGAGTCCGGGCAGTGGAACGACGCCTTCTGCCGCGACTACCTGGACACCTGGGTGTGTGACAGGCTGGCCTCCTGCGAGCCGCCCACCACCCTGCAGGACGTGCTCTGAGCGCCCCCGCCACCCCCTCTGCACCCTCCCCCACGTTCTTGGAACCTCCGGAGGGAGGGGCACCTCCCACTGGGGCGCGGTCGCACCCCAATTCCTTCTCCATGTGTCCAACCTATCTGGATTTGGGGCACCAGGATGCTCCCCAGGTCACCAGGGATTTGAACCACGGTTGGTCACGTGGGACCTGGTTCACCTGATCCACCAATGCGGTAAGACCCGCCTCCGCTCACGTCTCCTGCTCTGACCCAAGCTGCCTCCTGACCAAGCCGGGCACCCCTGGTCTACCTGCCGTGTCGCACCCGTCCACTCAGACAGAGACCCCCCCACACCTCCCTAAAGCCCTACTCATAACCAGCGAGGGGGACCCAGCCGAAGGCCCTGCGGTTCTTTTTCTGGACAGACTTGTTCAGGTCCTAGTGCTAGGGCTGGGGCGGATTTCCTCAAGTTCCTCCCCCTCCAACAACCGCAAAATATCAGGAAGGACTTTTCCAGGAGAGGCACAATCAGGGACCAAGGCTGTGGGTCCCTGTGGGGAGGAAAGGCTCCCTGAGGTGTGCGGTTCACTTTGACTTGGAAAATACATTCTTGGAAAATACTTTCATTTGCCTGTCTTGTATCTGCAAATTAACATCTTTTTTTTCTCCCCAGAAGTTTTTGCTATAGGGTGCGTGTGCTCGCCAGACAGACAGAGACATTAGAGACAGAAAGCGAGAAATCACTCCCCAGGGGGGATGGCCACACTGCAATCCCTTCTCCTCCATTCTCCTCCTCGGGATCTTGGGCACGCACGCACACGCGCCCGGTGTGAGTTTAAACCACTGGGTCTGGGACTTGAACCGCGGTCGACTAACATGGGAGTCCAGCGACATAGCCATTATGCCAACTGCTGGTCCAAACTTTAACATCTTTTTATCTTTTTATTTATTTTCAAAGAGGTTTTTTTTTTTTTTTTTTTTTTTTTTTTTCCTAGAGGACACGTGCACTCGCTGGAGAGAGAAAGTGAGAAATCACACCGCCCAGGGGAGACAGCCATGTTGCAATCCCTTCTCGGGATTCAGGGTACACATGCACGCCCACGTACCCAGCATGAGCTTCAAGCCAGGTCTGGGATGCAATGTGGGAGTCCAGCACTATAACCACTACGCCACCTGCTGGCCCCCCTTAAGAATTGTTTTTATTTAACTTTATTTATAATTTATTTAAATTTGATCAGAGAGACAGAGTGAGTGTGAGAGAAGAAGTGAGAAAGCAAGTCACCAGGTCTGGGACTCGAACTGTGGTCAGCCATGTGGGAGTCCAGCATCCTTAACCACCATGCCACCTGCCAACCCCAACTTTAACATGTTAATTGTCCCCAGGAGGAGGGTGGAGAAGGGATGTGGTGTGGCCATCCCCAGGAGGTAGGGGGGATTTCTCATGGTCTCTTTCTCTGGTGAGTGCACTGGCCCTGTGGCAAATAACTTAAAAAAGGGGAGGGGGAGGTATTTTAATCATCCAGGCGTCCAGGCGATGCTGGATCCTCCCCGAGAGGCAGCTCCCCGGGGGAACCTTGAAATATCACACCAGGCACATGTTCACGTGTGCCCAAGTCCCAAGAGAATGGAGGAGAAGGGACTGTGGCCTGGCCATCCCCGCTGGGGGGTGATTTCTCGCTTTCCCAAACCTGCAGACCTGTGGGGCTCTGGGGTGGGTGGGGCCAGCTGGGTTTAACCAGCGTGTCAGGTGATAGTCACCCCCTAAGGAAGCCACATCCTCAGAACCACCTGGGACCTGGCCAAAATGCAGACTCAGCAGTCTCGGGGTGGGGGGCCGGTTCTACCCTTCTGAAGGCTCCCAAGTCAGGCTGACCCAAGTCTGAGCCCGCACCCTGAGTAGCCAAGGTCTACAGCAAGGGACCAACAGCCGCCCCCACCCCTTCCTGTACACATCGGTGGCCGCTTTCCCGCTAGGTCGCCAAAGCAGCAGGACAAGATCGTGGAGCATGAACGATTTACTGTCTGGTTCTCTGTACAAAGTTTGCCTACTCCTGCTCAAGGCGAGTGGATCTCGGCCCGATCCCTCCACCCGGAACTCCCGTTCCCCACCTCTCCAGTCTGCAGATCCCAGATAGCCATCAGCTTCAGGCCTCCTCCCCTGGCCTCGAGAGAGCGCCCCCTAGAATCCAACTCGGGCCATGCCGTCCCCCACTCTCCACTTACTATAAATGCGTTAGGGCCTTGGTGTCCCTCACCAGG
Source organism: Tupaia tana (assembly GCA_026018925.1). Taxonomy (NCBI): domain Eukaryota; kingdom Metazoa; phylum Chordata; class Mammalia; order Scandentia; family Tupaiidae; genus Tupaia; species Tupaia tana. The sequence continues at coordinate 3,653,905 of JAKSZU010000030.1, read as the reverse complement.
CTGGGGCAGGGACCTCGGTCAAGGCGGGTGTCGAGCACGCGCGGCGCACGCGCACACACACCACGCTCGGGAGGGGGGCTCTCTGCAGACTCTCCCCTGCGGGGTCAGCGGCCCTCCAGGGCGCGGTCTCGGGCGATGACGGCCTCCTCGAACTTGATCATGAGGGTGGTGCCCTTGTGCCAGTGCGCCGTGACCTTGGCCGGGAAGCCGCTGTGCGTGAGCACCGCCTCCACGATGCCCGCCGTGAAGCTGGCGCAGTTGAGCGTGCTGTTCTCCTTGGGCACGGAGATGTAGGTGTTGATGAGCGGCTCGCGCTCGATGATGTAGAAGGTGCGCGCGTCGTCGTTGGCCTGCTCCAGCTTGTCCGCCTCCTTGCCGAACAGCGCCTTCCACACCGCGCCCTTGACGAACAGCAGCGCGCCCAGCACCTTGGTCTCGCGCCGCGCGCCCTTCTCGCGCGCCACCAGCGCGTCCAGCACGCGCGCGCCCACCTGGCGGCCCAGCGCGGCCAGGCGCGCCTGCAGCTCGGCCACGGAGAACACGCGGTTCTGGCAGTGCTGCACCAGCTCCGAGAAGAGCAACGCGAAGGCGCTCAGGCTCACCTCCCGTGCGCGGCCGCACCAGCGCGCGCTCCAGCAGCGCTGACTTCCCGCGCGTGAAGCGCGCCTCCATGCCGCCGCGCTGCGGGGACACCGGAAGGCGGGGTCAGGGCCAGGGGGGGGTCCCTACCCGGCCGGGAGGGGTCCTGAGCCACCACCGTGCTCCAGCTCTGACTTGTGTGTGGGGAGGGCTAGGGGGAGAAACAGGACACTCGGGGCCGGCCTAAAACGCTCCCCCATCTGGCTTAGACAGGGAAAGGCAGGCTGGGGACGAAAGATGGGAGGTAGGTTCGAGGAGAGATAAGAGACCAGAAGGGGGCGCAATGAGCCACCCCAAGTCCCCGCTCTGCAGACTACGCGTTCCAGAAAAAGCCTCTGCGGCCCTCCGCCACCTGTGGGTGTAACTAGAAAACTAGTGCACCAGGTGTGGGTTGGGGACATCAGACCTAAGGCAAGGGGCGGAAACAGGCAATCACCCCCCAACACACACACACACACACACACACACACACACACACACCAGCACTAACCTCAGGTACTTTCCTGCCCCCTCCCCTGCGGAAAATCAGAGTAAAGGGGGAGGGGGTGCGTCACGACAAAGGCCAGGAAGGTTGGGGTCTCCGGCAACAGGTGAAATCCGTCGTGCAAGCCAGGAGGTGACGCGGGGGGGACTCCCAACCCCACACGCTCGAGGGCAGATCTGTCGCGCAGGCAGCCTGCCGTTGAGCCGCGGATGGGCCTGGGTTCTGAAGACCGGAGAGAAGGGCCTGGAGAAGGCGTTGGGACCCTCCCAGCTCTGCGCACCAGCAGGGTGGAGGGACGCGAGAGGAAGGGGGAGCTGTCCGAACAGAGTTTTGGGGAACCCAGGACCCTCCCACCCTAGCTCCTGGAGCCAGGTGTCGGGGAAAGAGCGAGCTGGGGAAGACGGCAGCTGGACCGGCCCGAGGGGCGCAGACGTCCCCACCTCCGGGGTGAGGCGCCCAGGGTGGGGGCAGAGAGGTGCTGAGAACCCCGGCCCCGCCGTGCAGGACTGGAGGGATCTAGGGACGGGGGCCGCCCCCACCGAGGCCTGCGTCTGGCTATGGATGCGGGCAGGCGGACCAGAGGGGAAGAAGGCGTCCTCCAGCTCCGGGGCGCCCCTGATCGGGCGTGCAGAGGGGAGGTGGGAGGGGGCGTGCTGAGACCTTCCCCGGGCTGCGAGAAGGGCGGGTGAGCCGAGCCGCCAAATGCTGGGGCCCGGAGACCCCCGCCCCGGACCTCGGGACCGGCGACCGGAGACGAGCTCAACCCCTTCGTGGCTGCCTAGAGTGGACCGAAGCGGGTGGACCGGAGATCGCGGACACCAAGACGCCAGCCCAGACCCCACAGGCCGGCGGGGAGGAGTCCGGGAGCGGACGACGCCGGGCGCAGGTAGGGGTCGCGGGCGGGCGGGATCTCACCGAGAACTGCGGCCGTCGATTCGGCCCGGCTGCTTTACGGCGCCGTAAAAGGCGCTGCGTGCGCAGGCGCGCGTCGGGCGGCACGTGGGGGGCGGGGCGTGCGCTGGTGCGCGAGGGTGGCCGCAGGGGGGCGCGCGTGTAGCGCGGGGCTGCACCGAGGGACGGGGCGTGTGGTTGAGATCGCTGCTCTCTCCGCCGCCGGGGATCTCGCTGGCCAGGCCTAGGCTGACAGTAACACCGGGGCTCATATAGGGTGAGCACGTGTCTCTTGTCTCAGGGGCCCACGTCCGTCCTTGCACGTTTGGCTCATATACATCCACAAGCCGTGGCCATCGGGCTCGAGGCACGTGCGGGGGGGTGGGGGGGTTCGGGCTCCGTGACACGGATGCAATCACTGGTACAGTGTCCCTGGGGGACACGCTTAGGGGCTCATGTGTGTCTGTGCACTTATCAGGTGCTCGGGAGACCTTGTACATCTCTCTGTGAGGTATGTGTGTGCTTGTGAGCACAACCCGGAGGGACGGGGGACGCGGGTGCACCCTGGACACGGTGATGGACACAGGATTTCCGGCATCGCACTTTCTTTGTGTGCTTTTCTTCATTCCCAATTCCACGCACTTGAAGACTCACCCCCGACCCAGGTCCCAAAGGTCCCAGTCGCCCCAATAACAGGTCGGGAAGCCACGTAGTTTTCCTTTGAGTTTTATCTTCACGAATCGCAAAACAAGACTGCAGGAATAAATGGATACACGCAGGGCGACCGGCCGCATTTCCATTGTGGAAACAAACAAAACCAGTGAGTGGGTACATGCATCTGTGTGCTCTGAAGATGCAGGCTGACATAACTGAGCGCACCCAGACTGACACACACCTCTCCCCCCGCGCAGGGATAGTGACACGGCACACACCACGACACCCACATTTATAGGCATGTCTTTCCACGACACGCTTAGACACACAACATACCACCATACGTGCACGCATGTTCTTGCTAACACATGTGCAGCACGTGTCACAACATGCACACTTTCAGTGATGTGCTTATGCACGCATACAAGGGCACTTTGAAAGGTTTGTGAGAAAATGGAATTCAAGGGGACCAGCAGGTGACATGGCTAACCATGGTTCGAGTCCTGGACCTGGTGGCTTGCTTTCTCACTTTCCCTCTCTCTTGCTCTGTGTCTCTCTCTGGTTACATTTAAATAAATGAATAAATAAATTAAATTAAATTATATATTTTTGGAGCGGTTTTTGGTCAAGGGCGCCTACGCTCACCAGAAAGACAGAGAGAGACAGAGAGACAGAAAGCGAGAAATCACCCCCCAGGGGGGATGGCCATGCTGCAATCCCTTCTCCTCCATTCTCCTCTCGGGATCTTGGGCACGCATGCACACGTGCCTGGCATGAGTTTAAGCCACTGGGTCCAGGACTCGAACTGCAATCGACTACATGGGAGTCCAGTGACATGGCCATTATGCCAACTGCTGGTCCCAAAATTAAATAAATAATTTTAAAAAAGAAAATAGAATTAAAGTATAAGTTTATTTTGGTGCAAAATACTTAAGAAAAAAGAAGAATTATTTATTTAATTTTATTTATTATTATTTTTAATTTGACCAGAGAGACACAGACAAAGAAAACAAGCTGCCAGGTCCAGGGCTCGAACTGCAGCCATCCATGTGGGAGTGCAGCACCTCAACCACCATATCACCTGCCCACCCCAATATTTTTTCTTTTCATTTCCTAGAAGGTGTGTGTACTCCCTGGAGAGAGATGGGGAGTGAGTGGTGAAAAGCACCCTCTATCAGAAATGGCCATACCGTAATCCCTTCTCCTCCATTTTCTTGTCATGATTTTGGCCATGTATGCATGTACATGCCTGGCATGTTTTTCAAGCCACTGGGTCTGGGATTCAGACCAGTCAGCCATGTGGGATCTGGCCACCTCAACCACCACACCACCAGCTGGCTTGGTGCAAAACATTTTGAAATTCTGGGGCTGGCTGTGTGGCCTGCTGGTACAGGCAGCCACATTCCACGTGGCCAACCATGTGGTTGAGTCTCATACCTGGTAGCTTGAGAAACACGCTGAATGCATGTGTGGGTGCGTGTGCATGCATGTGCATACATGCCCAAAATCCCGCGAGGAAACAGAGATGGAGGAGAAAAGAATGCAACATGACCTTCCCCGGGTGTGTGTGGTGTTGCTTTCTCCTCTTTCTCTCTCTCTGGTAAGTGCATGCACCCTCCAGAAAAATAAAAATAAAATAAAAATAAATCCATGCATCATTTTTCAGAACATAATGCATTTGCCGAGAACTTTTTAAAGAATGATTTATTTGATTTATTTTTCATTGTCATTATTACTGTTTAATTTGACCAGAGAGACAGAGAGGGAAAGTGAGAAAGCAAGCCACCAGGTCTGAGACCCCAACCGTGGTCGGCCACGTGGGAGTCCAGCACCTTAATCACCACGTCACCTGCCAGCCCCGCCGAGAACTTTTTGAAGACCCCCTCGTAAACCTAACTTGATGCACATGTGTGTCACATGTAGGATGACACACGCATGCAGACCCACTCGCTGTGACAGCCACATTCGCCCATAACACCTTGCTGGGTACATATAGAGACACCCACCCTCCACAAAATGCTAACACACACAGACACACACACACGCAGACACACACATGCACACACACACACACACATGCATGCATGCACACAGGCAACCCCACGGTGTTCACCGTGACACACCATTTTCTACATGGGGAAAGATTCACACTAGCTCGGGGGGGCCCATTTTCTGTCACAGACAGTGAGTGGCAGGTGCAATGTCATCATCTGTGGTGGCAGTGACGTCTTCTCATTTACTAGGTGTTGACCCTAGGGGAGGCAGAGAGATCTGGGTCAGGCAGAGCCCACCCCTGGACAGAAGCAAGGCCTTTCATAATAAAAAGTAAGATTCAAAAAATGGTTAGCAAAATGATCTTGGTGGTGGAGAATGGAGTGATCTTTAAAATGATTTTTTTATATTCTTCTGTATGGTTTCAATTACTGATGTAAAACATGTATCATACAGACGAAAGTGATAAGATTTTTTTTTAACTTTTTTTTTGAGAGGTTTTTGCTATAGGGCACGTGCGCTCGCCAGACAGACAGAGAGAGACAGAGAGATAGAAAGCGAGAAATCACCCCCCAGGGGGACGGCCACGCCGCAATCCCTTCTCCTCCATTCTCCTCTCGGGATCTTGGGCACACATGCACATGCGCCCGGCGTGAGTTTAAGCCACCGGGTCTGGGATTCAAACCGCAGTCGACCACATGGGAGTCCAGCAACATAACCATTATGCCAACTGCTGGTTCCAATAAGTTATTATTTTTAAACTAAGCAAATACATTTGAAGGAAACTAAGAGAAAAAAGAAGAAGCAAGGTCGACTCGGGCTCCACCCTCGCCCACCTCCCTGGGCCCTGACTTACGCTGACTTAACTGCTCCACCTTCTCCAAGATTTTCTTTAAGTTTTCTTTTATTCCAGCTATTTCTGGGGTTTGGGGGGGGGTAGCAGACAGGTGAAGCTGCGGTTGGACCTCAGACAAAGCCCCCCATTCCTTGGAAGCTGCCTCCTGCCCGACCTCCACATGGGTGTGGCTGCTGGGACCACCCTCACACTGGGGGATCCTCAGAACTCGAGGAGGCGGCAACCACCACCCCGCCCGCCAAACCCTGAGCGTTGGGAGGGCAGGACCCTGGCTGTCTCCTCCCCTGCGTCCCCAGCACCCAGTCCCGAAGCCTGGGGTTTGAGACATGTCACCCTGTGGAAGGCGGGCCTGCAAAGGCACCTGCTGGGAGCGCCTTCAGCTTCTCCACCTCGCCCAGGGTCTTCCTCTCGGCCTGAAGGATGTTTTCCCTGACCTCCTTGATGCGCTCCCAGGCCGCGCTCCAGCCCTTCTGCTGCTCTTCCTGCACACTCGCATGGAGTTGGAGACTGGGGACGCAGCGTTGGGGTGTCCGTGTGGGCCCCGGGGTCCCGAGCCCCACCGCGACGCGATGGCTCTCTCCCAGACCCCCCCACTCACCATTCCAAAGCTCGCCTCTCAGATTCAGCAGCTCCTGGGACATCTCGGAATCTGCTCGGGGACGGGGCAGGAAGACCCTGGCGCACTACCGTTCTGCTCTCCTGGGAGCAGGCTGGGGGGAAGGGGCAAGGAACGGGGCGGGGCGGGGAGAGAGTCCGGCCCGCCCCCGGGCACACTCACTCTTCACCAGCAGCAGGGCTGATAAAATGATGCAGAACGCGAAGGTGAAGGCCAGGAGGACGTACAGGATCATGATGGCCTTGTGCAGCCACGGGGGGATCCGGGCAGAGTCCGACGGGGGCCTGGGCTGGGCTGGAGCTAGAGCAGAGGGGCAGGCCACGTGACCTCGGCACCTGCTAACACCCCTCCCGCCACGCCAGTTCTTTTTTACATGCGCTTCCCAGAAAGACAGAGACAGAAAGCGAGAAATCACCCCCCGGGGGGGATGGCCATGCTGCAATCCCTTCTCCTCCATTCTCCTCTCGGGATCTTGGGCACGCACGCACACGCGCCCGGCGTGAGTTTAAGCCACCGGGTCCGGGTCTCAAACCGCAGTTGACTACAGGAGAGTCCAGTGACATAGCCATTATGCCAACTGCGGGTCCCTCTTTTTATCTTTCTCTTCCTTCCTTCCTTCCTTCCTTCCTTCCTTCCTTCCTTCCTTCCTTCCTCCCTCCCTCCCTCCCTCCTCCTCCCTCCCTCCTTTCTTTCTTTCTTTCTTTCTTTCTTTCTTTCTTTCTTTCTTTCTTTCTTTCTTTCTTTTTACCACATCAGTTCTAGCATCATTACACTGCCCAATGCGGTCAGCAGTTTTGACCATCAGCAAAGGTCACCACCAAGGGCCCCCCTCCCCAGAACCCCCAGCGACTGTCCCTAACACTGTCCCCATCACCGAGCCCCTGCTGACCATATGGCCAGCACCATCAATGTCCCCAGCACCGTGACCGTGGATGGCTTCACGCCCGCCCCCGCCACCCTCCAGATGCCCCATCACCACCACCACTTACAAAGCTACCCCAGCACGGTCACATCACAGCCTCGATGCCACCGCGGGTCACACTGCTGCCCTTAGACCTCTGCCCATTGGGTGGTGTGGAGGCTCACCTCGACTCCTGGGGGGCGAATGGTCACTCTTCAGCGGGTCCCGGTTTCTGAAGGCCAAGGTGATGTTCTCGTAGTCAGGGTCGTTGTCACCTGTGTGGGTCAGTGAGGTTGGGGCCTGCCCGAGCTCTGTGGAGTGTGGGGGTGGCTCCTGGTCTTGGTTCACCCAAACCCTGCACAGAATACATTTCTGGTTGTGAAAGATAAGATGTGAAGAACTAAAGTCTGCTTCTTAGATAAATGTAGTGGGTGTAAGTGAGGCAGTGGGAGATACACACGCATGCATGCACGCACACACACGCACACACACATGCACACACTCACATGCATGGACGTGTACGCACACACACACACGTGTGTGTCACTGGAAGCAACCCTCCAGGCCCTTATCTCTTCCATTCCAACTTCTCCTTTTCTTTTCTTTTTAAATAATTATTTTATGTATTCATTTACTTATTATTATGTTTTTATTTGACCAGAGAGAGAGAGAAAGAGAGAGGGAAAGTGAGAAAGCAAGCCACCAGGTCTGGGACTCAAACCATAGTCGGCCATGTGGGCGTGTCCAGCACCTTAATCACCGTGCCACCTGCTGGTCCCTATTTTATTTTATTTTAATCATTTGTTTGAGAGATTTTTTGCTATAGGATGCATGTGCTCGCTGGAGAGACAGAAAGCAAGAAATCACCCCCCGGGGGAATGGCCACACCACAATCCCTTCTCTTCCATTCTCCCTTCAGGATTTCGAGCATGCACGCACATGCACCCGGCATGAAATTTAAACCCCCAGGTTCAAAACTCGAACCGCGGTCAACTACATGGGAGTCCAGTGACATAACCATTTCACTGGTTTCAACATAACCATAATTTGACTGGAGACAGACAGAGACAGAGAGAGAGGGGGAAAGTGGGAAAACAAGCCTCCAGGTCCAGGACTTGAACCACGGTAGACATGTGGGAGTCCAGCGCCTTAACCATCACACCAGCAGATTCTTAACACCACGATCCAGCCCCAGCCTCGTCCTGGACACACACATGCTCAGGGTCCTCTAGGAGATCTCCAGACTCGAACCCAGACCCTTCCCATGTCGGCCAGCCTTGCACAGCATGGGGTCCCACTGCTGCACTTTTGTCCAGCTCCCCGCCCTTCTCCCACCCTCCCTTCCCCTCTCGAGGTTCCAAACCTTCCTTAGTGGCCGAGGCCCCCCTTTTCTTGTCTTTCAAGGCTGCCGCCTGCATCTTGACCTGTTGCTGGTGGCGTTTCCTCAGCCTCCACGGTCCCCAGCCTGAAGATTTGTCACCCGCATCCCCACCCACAGGAAGGTGTCAAGGCAGATGAGGAAATGTGGGGGTGGGGAGAGGGAGGAAGGGTCAACCTTCTCTTTTCAGGGATCCACGGACCTCCCACCTCGGGGCCTCTCCATTCCCCAGATGGAGAGGGTCTGAGGACACCAGAGGTCTCAGGGATGCCCAAGAAGAGAAGCCTGTAGACCTGACCACAGGAAGGAGTGATCAGGAAGGAAAGCTACAGGAAGCTGTGTGTGTGCGTGCGTGTGTGTGTGTCCCTGGATGGACCTCAGCCTCCCGCCTCTTCTGTTTCTAAAGAGAAGCTCAGACAGCCTCATGGAGCAGTGGTTCAGCCCTGTGCCCAGGGAGTTGCATGCCACATGGTGGACCATGGTTTGAATCCTGGTGTTGGTAGCTTGAAAAATACCTCTTGTGTGTGTGTGTGCCCCAGATCATGACGGGATGAGAAATAAAAGGATTGCGATGTGACCACACCCCATTGGGGGGTGATTGCGCTTTCTCTCTCAGGCGAGTGCAAACACTCTCCACCCATAAAAACAGACAGGGGCCAACATCTGGTGTGGTGGGTAAGGCGCTGGACTCCCACGTGGCTGATGGCACTTCAAGTCCCAGATCTGGAGGCTTGCTTCCTCACTTTCCCTCTCTCTGTCTGTCTCTCTCTGGTCAAATTTTAAAAAATAATCATGATGATGAGGAATAATAAAAATAATAAAAATAATTCCTTAAAGTGAAAAGAGAAAGAGAGGGGCCAGCAGGTGGCAAGATGGTTAAGACACTGGACTCCCACCTGGCTGACTGCAGTTTGAGTCCCGGACCTGGCGACTTGCTTTCTCAATTTCTCTCTCTGTCTCTCTGGTCAACTTTTTAAAAATAATAATAATAATAATAATAATAATAATAATAATAAGGACTGGCAGGTGTCATGGTGGTTAAGGACGCTGGACTCTCACATGGCCGACCGTGGTTCAAGTCCTGGATCTGGCAGCTTGCTTTCTCCCTTTTCTCTCTCTCTCTCTCTCTCTCGTCTTGCTCTCGCTCTGTCCTGCACTGATCAAATTAAAAATAAATAAATAGGGGCCAGCAGGTGGTGTGGTGGTTAGGGGTGCTGGACATGGCGGACCATGGTTCGAGTCTTGGACCTGGTGGCTTGCTTTCTCACTTTCCCCCTCTCTCTCTGTTTCTCTCTGATCAAATTAAGATAAATAAAGTTAAATAAAATAATTATGTTAAAAAACAATAATAATAAATAAAATTTTAAAAGAGAGAGAGAGAGGGAGCTGGGCTTGGAAGTAAGAGGGAAGCTGGGCTTGGGGGCCCCCACCTTCCTCTCCCTGACCCAGTTCCATCCCACACAGACTCACCCCAAAGCAATCTACTTCTCCAAGGCCTCGTGGAAGAAAGGAACGGATGTGAGTCAATAGACGCTAACCACAAGAACGCCACCCCCACATCCAGGACTGAGGCCGGACCCACGTCTGTCCCCTGCTTGGACAGAACCCCAGACGGAGTCCTCAATCCAGAACCCCCAGGTGGAGAGGCACTCGCTGTCGTCCACGCACCTGCGGCCCTGTTCTGCCCTCGACAGGTGTACACACGCACTTCCACACACCGTGTCCCAGGCCTGCTCACGGTACATGTCACACTCGTGTGCGTACTTTTTAATTTTTTTTGGAGAGATTTTTGCTATAGGGCATGTGTGCGCACCAGAAAGACAGAGAGAGACGGAGAGACAGAAAGCGAGAAATCATCCCCCGGGGGGATGGCCACGCCGCAATCCCTTCTCCTCCATTCTCCTCTCAGGATCTTGGGCACGCACGCACACGCGCCCGGCGTGAGTTTAAGCCACCAGGTTCAGAACTTGAATCGCGGTCTACTACGTGGGAGTCCAGCAACGTAGCCATTATGCCAACTGCCAGTCCCCCTATTTTTAAAATTATTAATAAGATATTTATTTATTTTGGTACTGAGCCTTCATCTCAGTTTGAACTGGCCACATTTCAAATGCTCAGTGGCTGTTTTAATACAGTGCAGGTCTAGAGTTTTAAAATTCTCCCTTTGGGGACCAGCAGGTAGTGTAGTGGTTAAAGTGCTGGACTCCCACTTGGGTGACGGCAGTTTGAATCCAGACCTGGAACCTTGGGACTCATGCCAAGCACATGTGCGTGCGTGCCCAAAACCTCAAGAGGAGAATGGAGGAAAAGGGATTTTGGAGTGGCCATCCCCCCTGGGGGGTGATTTCTTGCTTTCTCTCTCTCTCTCTGGCAGGTGCACGCCCCCTATAGCAAAAATCTCTCAAAAAAAAAAAAAAATTCTCGGGACCAGCAGTTAGCGTAATGGCTATGTCACTGGACTCCCACGTAGTTGACCGCGGTTCGAGTCCTGGACCCGGTGGCTTAAAACTCACGCCGGGCGCGTGTGCGTGCCCAAGATCCAGAGAGGAGAATGGAGGAGAAGGGATTGTGGCGTGTCCTTCCCCCCTGGGGGGTGATTTCTCACTTTCTGTCTCTCTGTCTCTCTCTGTCTGGCGAGCGTAAGCGCCCTATAACGAAAACCTCTCAAAAAAAAAAAAAAATCTCTCTTTGGGGGATAAAAAGAAGAATATTAGACTTTCTGATTATATGCAGGAAGTGAGTGTGATTTGGTTAAAAATACATTGTTAGGGGCCAGCAGGTGGCATGCAGGTTAAGGCGCTGGACTCCCACATGGTTCAGGTCCCCACCGGGGCATGTGCATGTGTGCCTAAGATCCCAGGAGGAGAATGAACAAGGATTTCGGCATGCTCATCTCCCCTGGGGGGTGATTTCTTGCTTTCTGTCTCTCTGTCTCTCCAGTGAGCACATGTACCCTATGGCAAAAATCTCTCAAAAAAACCCCAAAAACTCAAAAAAATCACACAAGACACATGTGTGTGCCCAAAATCCAGAAAGGAGGATGGAGGAGAAGGGATTGCAGCATGGCCGTCCCCACTAGAGGCTGAATTCTCACTTTCTCTGTCTCTTTCTGGGGCGTGCAGGTGCCCTGCAGCAAAATTAAACACAAAACAAATGAAAGCAGAATATCTACATAGTTGCCCCACCACAAGGGTGGGTGTTAGGGAGGCAACCCCACAGGTTTGCCACGTGACACGGTTGCTCGAGGGCCTCGGGTTGAGAAGCTGCCTTTCACCCACAGGAAGTCCAGGGGGCTGTTTGTCATTCAAACAGGGAAATTCTGCACCTCTGTGGTCCCGCCCCCTGCCCTGTCCATCACAGACCAGCCTGCTCCCAATTGGTCTGTCTCCTCTGGAGTTGTTACATCAGAAGACCCGTCTTCTAATTCAATGGATGACTTTTCCTGAGACCAGACGGGGAGCTGGCATCAAATTACTATTAAGTTGATCTTTCTTTTTTCCTTTTTTTTTTTTTGGAGAGGTTTTTGCTATAGGGCGCATCCGCTCACCAGACAGACAGACAGAGACAGAGAGACAGAAAGCGAGAAGTCACCCCCCAGGGGGGATGGCCACGCCGCAATCCCTTCTCCTCCATTCTCCTCTTGAGATCTTGGGCACGCACGCACACACGCCCCGCGTGAATTTTAAGCCACCGTGTCCAGGACGTGAACTGCGGTCGACTACGTGGGAGTCCAGCGACATAGCCATTACGTCAACTGCTGGTCCCAAGTTGATCTTTCTTGGGGAGACTGGGCTTGGCCATGCTTTAGGAAACAATATCCTTATCGGTTCTCCTGAATCATTCCAAAGTTATCTGAAATGTAACTACTTTTTTTTTTTTTTTTTTTTTTTTTTTTTTTTTAAGAATTACTGATTTTAGGGACCACCATGGCCACGTGGGAGTCCAGCCACGTGCTGCGGGGTGATTTCTCACTTTCTCTCTCACTCTCGTCTGTCTGTCGCGCCCTCCGGGAAGCTCAGGCGCTGTAGCTGGAGTCAGGTGGGCTCCGCAGCGACCAGGATTGGGACCCCTGCTCATGGCCACCAGGATCAGACAAGGGGTTGGCCCACTGCAGGGGGTGGGTGGGAGTGAAAGAGCAGTTCAAAATACCCTGAAAGGCAGCAAGCCACCCTGTCGCCTTTTCTCCAGTCCAGACATTTGAGAATCAGGCTTTGTCCCCCCTGAGAGCTGGGGGAGGGTCTGCTAAGGGTTGATTCCCGGCGTGTTCCCACCCAAGACCGTGAACAGCTGGAGGGGTAGGAGAAGGGGATCATGGGGCAACAAGACTCTGCTTTCTCTCTCTCTCTTCCCCCATGGCCGACTGTGCAGTTCGAATCCTAGATCTGGTAACTTAAAAAAGAATGCAGGGGACCAGCAGATGGAGTAATGGTTATGTCGTTGGACTCCCATGCAGTCGGCCATGGTTTGAGTCACAGACCTGGAGGCTCAAAATTCACGCTGGGCAATGTGTGCGTGCATGCCCAAGATCTCAAGAAGAGAATGGAGGAGAAGGGATTGCAGCATGGCCATCCCATCTTGGGGATGATTTCTCGCTTTCTGTCTCTCTGTCTCTGTGGTGAGCAACATGCTGTATAGCAAAAATCACTCTCTAAAAAGACTTCAGGGACCAGCAGGTGGCATGGTAGTTAAGGTACTGGACACTCCCATGTGGCTGACCACAGTTCGAATCCCGGACCCGGTGGCTTACTTTCTCACTTTTCCTCTCATCAAATTAAAATAAATGAATGAATAAATAAAATTAAATAAAGTAATTCTTAAAAAAAAAAAAAAAAAAAAAAGATGGGGACCAGCAGGTGGCATGGTGGTTAAGGTGCTAGACACTCCCACATGGTCAACCACAGTTTAAGTCCCGGACCTGGTGGCTTGCTTTCTCACTTTCTCTCTCTCTCTCTTTCTCTCTGTCTCAAAATCTGGTCAAATCAAAATAAATTAATGAATAAATAAAATAAAAATGAAAAGACTTGAGGCATATGTGTGTGCCCAAGACCCCTACAGGAGGGAAAAATGGAGGAGAAGGGATTTTGGCACGGCCATGCCCCTTAGGGGTGGTTTGTCACTTTCCCTCTCTGTGTATCTCTGTCTCTCTTGCATGAGTGTTCACCCTCTGGCAAATGCGGAACAAAACAAAACACAGGAGGGTCCCACACGTACGTGTCAGTGTCCCTGTCCCTGCTCCCCTCACCATGGGCGTGAATTTGTGATGCCTGACATCAGGCAGGAGGTCTCAGCAGGATACTCGAGATTCCTTTCTGGGGGCCAGCAGGTGACGTGGTAGTTGGAGCGCTGGCCTCCTACGTGGCCGACCACAGTGTACGTCTCATACCTGGCAGCTTGCTTTCTCACTTTCTCTCTCTGTCTTTCTCTCTCTCTCTGGTAAGTGCACGTAGCCTGTAGCAAATTAAAAAAATAATAAAATTGGGGGAATCAGCAGATGGCATAATGGTTACGTTGAAGTCTCCCACATAGTTGACTGTGGTTCGAGTCCCAGATCCAGTGACTCAAAACTCACACTGGGTGCATATGTGTGCGTGCCCAAAATCCCAAGAGGAGAATGGAGGAGAAGGACTTTGGTGTGGCCATCCCGCCTGGGGGGTGAGTTCTCACTCTCTGTCTCTCTGTCTCTCCAGTGAGCACACGGGCCCTATAGCAAAAACCTCTCAAAATAAAATTAATTAATAAAATAACAATAATAAAATTTGGGCCAGCAGGTGGCATAGTGGTTAAGGTTCTGGACTCCCACACACCCAGGGTGTGTGCATGCGTGCCCAAAATCCCAGCAGGAGAATGGAGGCGTGGCCATTCCCCTGGGGGGGTGATTTCTCAGTTTCTCTCTTTCTCTCTCTTTCTCTACCAGCATAGGTATCCTATGGCAAAAACTAAAATAATAATAAATGAAATAAATCAATAAATTCCCTTATCCCAGGACCTGACTTGGCCTGCACCTTGGGGTGGGAAGGTTGGGGTAGGGGTCAGTGCTCTGGGCCCACCCTGACCCTAGGGGTCCTAGAGGTCACGTCCCCACCAGGCGGATGATCCTGGATGAAGCCTTATGGGGGGGGGGGGGGGGGGGGGGGGGGGGGGGGGGGGGAGCTAAGGCAGAACGACCCAGAAACTTCCTGGGAGGCCCCAGGCCCGAGAGTGACCATCATGGTACCCAGAAAGGGGACTCACTGCCCCCGTGAAGGCGGCGGTGAGCCTTGGGTGGGGATGTCCTTAGGCAAAGCTGAGGTCCCATTCGTGGAGGAGGGGTGTGCAGAAGACAGTCGCGGTCCCCCTCTCTCCAGCGTCTGTACACCCCGCTCTTTGCAGCGGGTCTAGACTCTCCAGGAATGCGCTTCGCCCATCTGCACCATCATCACCATCATCCACACCATCACCAACACCATCAGCGTCGCCTGGTTTATTTCCAGCCCTGCCCACCCAGGTGTGACACCCCCCCCCCCCCCACCCCCGCTCCCGGCGCGCGCTGCGCACGCGCGATCTCAGGCGCGGCCCTGCAGGCGACAGCAGCGCGCTCCCGTCCAGTCCATGCCCGCGCACTGGCAGTGGCACGTGGTCTCGGCGCGCACGTCCCACGAGCCGCAGGCGGAGCCGCACGTGCAGGCGGTGACGGAGAATCCTGCAGGCGAGAACCGGGGAGCTTGGACCCCGAGCGGGGCAGTGGGGGGGGGGGGGTCGGGGTGGCTGAAGGATATTATCAGGGACCGGCCTCGTGGGGAGGTGCGGTAGGCGGCGGCTCGGGACCTGGACACCGGTGTCCTAAGGAAGTGGGGTCCCGGAGCAGGGGGAAGGCGAGGAGGATTCCCTAGCAAGGCAGAGGCGGGGTCTGCAGGGAGGGGGTGTTCCCAAGGGACTTAGCTCTCCCCGGGGAGCCCGTACTCACCTGAGGGGCAGGTGGCCAGGTCCCCCCTGGAGGTGACGGTTTGGCAGTTCATGCCCATATTACCCATTGCTTGTAAAACTGCAGGGCGGAAGCAGAGAGGAGAGAGGGGCCATGAGTCCAAGCGTCCCTGACTTCTTAGCTACCGGGTCAAGAGCCACCTCCCCCGACCCCAGCCCCAAGGCCCAGGTGGCTCAGGGTGACCGCTGTGGTTGGGTTTGGGGCTGTAGTTAAAGGTGGGGCTGGAAGTGGGGCTGGCAGGTGGTGTAGTTGTTAAGGCAGTGGACTGTGGTTCGAGTCCTAGACCCGACGGCTTGAAAGTCACACTGCGGGGGTGATGCACACAGGCCGGAAATCTAGAGCGGAGAAAGGAGGAGAAGGGATTGCTGTGTGGCCATCCACCCTAGGCGGTGAGTTCTCACTTCCTCTCTCTGTGTGTGTGTGTCTCTCTGTCTCTGCTCCACACGCACACAAACCCTATAACAAAACTAAGAAGAGAACAAGGCAGGCTGGGCCAGGACAGTCATTCAGCAGGACCCACGCGGGGAAAGTCCTGGCTGAGCCTGCAGGGGTCACGTGCCATGATGCGGCCTGGCTGAGCCTGGCTGTGGATCACTGCCGAGAGACCCTGCTGGGGGTGTCTGTCTCTCTCGCTCCTGGAAGAAATAAACTTTAAAAATAATAATAAAAAAAAGATGGGGCTGGAACTGGAGCTGGGGTTGGGGTTGGGGTTGGTGTGGAGGCTGCAGCGGTGGGGTCAGGGATGGGAGAGGTGGCGGAGACCCTCACCGGGGTAGGCTGCATGGTACTCACTCAGGGAGCTGAACTCCTCCTCGATCTTCTGGTTAATGACATCCTGTATGGTACACTGCGGCCTGCTGCTGGACACCAACGTGCCAAGGACGGGCAGGAGGGACAGGACGAGAACCTTCATCTTGCAGGTCCTGAAGGGCAGGTGCATCAGCCTGTCAGTCTGTCCTGTGGGGAGGCTCAGGCCCTTGGAGCATGGGGTTCGGGGATCCCCCAGGCCGGGGCTATGGTGAGGGCAGGAGCAGCTGTCACTTACCCAATCAAGTCGTCCCAATCTGAGACACGAAGTCCTGCCCCACCGCTCCCTGTTGGAGGCCTCTGGGTGTGGGGCTTCCTGTCTTGGCTAATGAGTCCCTTGGCAGCCTGGTCCTCCCTTTCCACATCCGGAACCAAGAGGAAGCCCCTTGAGCACATTCTGGAGGGAGGGGGGCAGAGAAGGGAGTTCTACCCTCCCCTTCCTGCCTAGTCTTACCTTTTTTCTTTTTATATTCTTTAAATCATTTTTAATGTATTATTATTTATAAAATGTGCTATAGAGCTCACGTACTCACCAGAGAGAGGCAGAGAGAGAAAATAAGAAAGCAAACTGCCAGACTTGGGAAGACTCGAACCTCGGTGGACCACGTGGGAGTCCAGTGCACTAACCACCACACTATCTGCTGGCCCCCTGCCAAATAATTTTACATTTTTAAACCATTGAAAAGTTTTAGTGTCTAGCAAAACGTGAAAATATATATGCGGAGGAGGGGGCAGCATATTTTCTAAAGCACTGGATCTGGGACTCGAACCACGCAGTTGGCCACATGGGATCCAGCCACTCCCAACACCACAGCGCTCGGCTTTTTCATTAGCAGAAGGAAGACAGAGGGACCAAGGGAGAAAGCACTCGATGGGCTGGGCCGTGCCGCAGTCTCTCCATCTCTCCATCCTGTTGGGATGTCACACGCACACACCTGGGGTGTTTCTCAAGTCTCTGGGGCTGGGATCTGAACTGCCGTTGGCCATAAAGAATCCAGCTCCCTTAAACACTAGCTCACCTGGCCAGCCCAAGCCATTTTTATTTATCGAATTCTTCCATGAAAGAGAGAGAGAGCAGGTGAGAACCCGTAACGGGGCCTTCATGCCACGATCCCGCTCCTTCAGTAGGTCTGTATCATGAGCACACACATGTGTCAGGCATGTACAGGGAGGCCCCAGGATGTGAACCTGGGACCTTCGTGTGTAGGTCCGGCATCTCAGAAAGTGACGTCACAGGGACCACCACATGGTGTATTGGTTACGTCACAGGACTCCCACGTAGTCGACTGCGGTTTGCGTCCCGGACCCGGTGGCTTAAAACTCATGCCAGGCACGTGTGCATGCGTGCCCAAGATCCCGAGAGGAGGATGGAGGAGGAGGGATTGCGGCGTGGCCATCCCCCCTGGGGGGTTTTTGCTATAGGGCGCATGCGCTCACCAGAGAGCTAGAGAAACAGAGAGACACATAGTAAGAAGTCACACGCCCCCGGGGGGATGACCACGCTGCAATCCCTTCTCCTCCATTCTCCTCTCGAGATCTTGGGCATGCACGCACATGTGCCTGGCGTGAGTTTTAAGCCACCGGGTCCAGGACTTGAACTGTGGTCTACTACGTGGGAGTCCAGCGATGTAACCATTATGCTATCTGCTGGTCTCCCCAAATAAGCGTTTAAGGAGCACAGAAGCAGGCGGTCCTGACTGATGGCTGAGTAAAAATCTGGGCACGGGGGCCAGCTGGTGGTGTGGATGTTAGGTGAGTGGATCCCTCGTGACAGACGCTGCAGTTCGAGTCCTGGACCCAGTGTCTTGAAAATCACACGGGGCACATGTGCATGCATGCCCAACACGTGGAGAGAGTGGAGGAGAGGGGAGTATGGCGTGACCGTTACCTCGCTTTCTTGCTTTCTCTGTCTCTCTCCCGTGACCACACATACCCTCTGGCATTTATTTTTATAAAGAATAAAATCTTGGGGCCGGCAGATGGCATAATGGTTACATTACTGGACTCGCACATAGTCGACGGCGGTTTGCGTCCTGGACCCAGATGCTCTCGGACTCCAACTGCGATCGGCCATGTGGGAGTCCAGCACCTTAATAACCATGCCACCTGCTGGCCCTGCCAAATGTCTTTGTAAAGAGCTAGAGTGCTCCTCTGGCCCCATTTATAAAACTCTTCTCCTTTTTTTTTTTTTTTTTTTTTCCTTTGTCTTAGGCTTTTCCATCGTGTATATGCAATTGCTGAAGAAAGACGGAGAGAGGGAAAGTGAGAAATTACACCCAGAGGAGGATGGCCACGCCCCGGTCCCTCCCCCTCCATTCTCCTCTCAGGATTTTGGGCATGCGCACACACGCGCCTATGTGAGTTTCAGGCCGCCAGTTCCGGCACTCAAACTTCGGATGGCCATGTGGGAGTCCAGTGCCTTAACCACCACGCCACCTGCTGGCCTCAGTTTATGATGTCTACTTTTTAAAATTTGTAATTTAAGTATTATTTATTTAATTTTATTTTATTCATTCATTTATTTTTAATTTGGCCAGAGAGAGACACACACACGGAGAAGGAGAGAGAGAGAAAGCGAGTGCCTGGCATGAGTTTTAAGTTGCCAGGTCCGGGACTTGAACTGCAGTCGACTTTGTGGGAGTCCCATTATGTAACCATGTTGCCATCTGCTGGTCCCAGTTTATTAATTTTTTTCCATGAGAGTGACCGAGTGAGAGAGACAAGCCCCCTCCACAGGGTCCCCCGCTGGGACCCCTCCCCAGCCTTGCCCTCGATCCAGGATCTGGACATGTGAATACCCAGCATGCACAGTTCAACCAGGAGAACCAAACCCTAACCTTCCATGCGGCCCCAGCACCACTTAGCAGCCTGCTCCTGCTGCAACCTGGCTGGCCCTTCTTTTCAAAAATAAATCGGGGGGAACCAGCAGTTAGCGTAATGGCTATGTCGCTGGACTCCCACGTAGTCGACCGCGGTTCGCGTCTCGGACCCGGTGGCTTACAACTCACGCCGGGCGCGTGTGCGTGCATGCCCAAGATCCCGAGAGGAGAATGGAGGAGAAGGGATTGCGGCGTGACCATCCCCCCCTGGGGGGTGATTTCTCGCTTTCTGTCTCTAATGTCTCTCTCTGTCTGTCTGGCGAGCGCACGCGCCCTATAGTGAAAATCTCTCCAAAAAATAAATAAATAAATAAATCGGGGGATCAGCAGGTGGCATAATGGCTACGTCACTGGACTCCCATGTAGTTAACTGCGGTTCGTGTCCCGGACCTGGTGACTCAAAACTCACATCAGGTGCGTGTGCGTGCGTGCCCAAAAATCCCAAGAGGAGACTGGCCACCTCCCCAAGGTGGGGGGTGATTTCTTGCTTTCTGTTTCTCTGTCTCTCTGGCAAGTGCACTCACCCATGGCAAAAATCTCTCCTATAAATAAATAAATAAACAAATAAATAAAATAGACTTTCCTCACATTTCTGAAGCTCTCCTGGAGTGACAAAGAACTAGGGGAGAAGTTATGAAGCACCTCCTCCAAGGAGGAACCCCGGATGGAAGGGGCAGGGGTGCAGTGGGGGCGGTCTGGCCACAATCTCTTGGAATAAGAAAGAGCCAAGCCACCTCCCAAGCCCTCGGTCTGCACCACGTGTCGGAACAGCCGTGTGCAACATTGCCGATGGGAAAGCCTGTGTCGCACGAGGCAGAACCAGCGGCCGGCTCTGTTTCAGAGCTCGAGTGGACCAGCGCGAGGTCATGTGAACCAGCATCTCCACCTGCACCGCTGCAGGCATGGGGTGTGGGGGGCAGCATGTGGGGGCAGGGATGGTCACGAGATGCCCCTTCAGCCATCCAGGACGAGCTGTGACTTGAACCGCAGTCAGCCGCGTGGGAGTCCAGCGATGTGACCCATACGCCACCTGCTGGTCCCAGACATGTCATATTTAAATGCTCCATACATGTTGCGTTTTTTTTTTTTTTGGAGAGGTTTTTGCTATAGGGTGCGTGTGCTCACCAGAAAGACAGAGACAGGAAGCGAGAAATCACCTCCCAAGGGGGATGGCCACGCCGCAATCCCTTCTCCTCCATTCTCCTCTCGGGATCTTGGGCATGCACGCACACATGCCCGGCGTGAGTTTAAGCCACCAGGTCCGGGACTCGAACCGCGGTCGACTACGTGGGAGTTCAGCGACATAGCCATTCTGCCAACTGCTGGTCCCTAGATGTTGCTTTTCATTTATGTTTTTCCAAAACTTCCCCAGCTTCCCAGAGTGACTAAAGTGGTCTCGGAAGGGAACTTTACACCCAAGATGGAGGGGCCAGTGCTAAGATTTCCCTTCCCCACTGTCCCCAGCCCCCAGCTTGGGGGACCCCATCTCTGGTCCCCCTCTCCAGAGCGGAACCTTCTCACGCACAGGGCGATTTCCTCACCCCAGATGCCTTGTCACAATGTTCTCGGTAGCAACTGTTGGTTAACTTGGGTTTTAAGATTTTTGAGCAATTTTACAAAACTAAGGCTGAGGGACTTCCCTTCGCTTCCCCGATGTCGGGGTCCCCTCACCCCACGGGGACCTCTGACTACGTCCAGGCTTACCTTGGCTAACTGAGTTTCATCACTCCCTTTTCCGGCCAGGGCCACGGAGCCCCTGCGAGGCTCCCGGCACATCGTCCCGCGTTCCCCGCTCTCTCTCGGGGTCCTCGGTTTTGCCATCCCCTCACTTCTGACTCTCCCGGCACCCGCAGCTCCTCTTCTTTCTTGTCTTTTTTTCTCTTAGTTTTGGGGGTTTAGTTTGCTGTAAGGCATGTGTGCTCGTCAGAGAGAGACAGAGAGGGAAAGCGAGAAATCACCCCCAGGGCCGTGGCCACGCCGCAATGCCTTCTCCTCCACTCTCCTCTCGGGATCTTGGGCACGCACGCACACGCGCCGGGCGTGAGTTTAAGCCACCGGGTCCAGGATGTGAACATAGCCATTATGCTAACTGCTGGTCCCCTGCCCCTTTTAAAATTTTTAAAAAACATGGGACCAGCAGTTAGCATAATGGCTATGTCGCTGGACTCCCACATAGTCGACCGCAGTTCGAGTCCCGGACCCGGTGGCTTAAACTCACGCCGGGCGCGTGTGCGTGCGTGCCCAAGATCCCGAGAGGAGAATGGAGGAGAAGGGATTGGGGCGTGGCCATCCCCCCTGGGGGGTGATTTCTCACTTTCTGTGTCTCTGTCTCTCTCTGTCTGTCTGGTGAGCACACGTGCCCTATAGCAAAAATAAAATAAAATAAAATAAAATAAAAAATAAACGTATTTATTTCTTCCATGGGGAGCAAGAGAAGGGCCAGCAGGTGGGGTGGTGGTTAAAGCTCTGGACTCCCACATGGCCGACTGTGTGGTTCGAGTTCCAGACCGGGCGGCTTGAAAATCATGCTGTGTGTGTGTGTGTGTGTGTGTGTGTGTGTGTGTGTCCGTGTGCCCGAAATCCCAAGAGGAGAAAGGAAGAGAAGAGATTGCAGCATGACCACCCTCCTTGGGGGGGTGATGTCTCACTTTCCGTCTCTGTCTCTCTATGCTGAGCACACATGCCTTATGACAAAAACCTAAAAAGAGAAAAAGAGCGAGAGAGAAAGAGGGAGACCCCTCGACAAACTCTCTATCCTATGCTCCACCCCCAGCCTCCAGATGGCCCCCGTACTCAAGGAAGTCTCTGGACTTGAACCAGGAACCTTCCCATGTAGAATGGCCTTGCAGAGGGTTGCAATTGACCCCGCACGACCCCCACCCCCCCCTCCTATTTCAATGAGTTATTCTAGACGGTCTCCTTCCCGGGACAGGGCTGAGACCTCCCATCTTACGACGCACATTTAGGAATGTCATCGCGATCATTAATAACGATGGTTGTCATGGCGCTGCTGGGTCCTGGTGCCCACTGCATGCTCGTAACAATGGAACCCCAGGTGCCTCTCAGACCCACCCCGTCTGGGGCTTCCCTGCTGAGTTATTGGATCTGGAAGCCTCAGAGGATCACACACGCAATGCATGAGAACATGCA
This sequence comes from Tupaia tana, assembly GCA_026018925.1. Lineage (NCBI taxonomy): Eukaryota > Metazoa > Chordata > Mammalia > Scandentia > Tupaiidae > Tupaia > Tupaia tana. The sequence goes on along the minus strand of JAKSZU010000030.1, from coordinate 3,631,697 downwards.
GCAGGTGGGAACAGCAGGTGGCATAATGGTTACGTCGCGGGACTCCCATGGAATTGACCACGGTTTGAGTCCCAGACCCGGTGGCTTAAACTCACGCCGGGCGCGTGTGTGTGCGTGCCCAAAATCCTGAGAGAGACTAGAGACGGGATTGCGGCGTGGCCATCCCCCCCAGATGGGCGCTTCCTCACTTTCCAACAGGTAGATGCAAAGGGATGAGTTAAATGAGGTTGGGAAGAAGCAACCAATCAAACTGAGAACGGAGACTGTCCTCCAGAATGGGAAAAGAACCAAAGACAAGACACCGAGTAACCACACTTACAGGATCCTCTCTGACATGGTAGCACATGGTTTAAGGGCGTTAGACTCCCACATGGCTGATCATGGTTTGAGTCCCAGACCTGGCAGCTTGCTTTCTCACTTTCTCTCTCTCTCTCTCACTCTGGTCAAATTAAAATAAATAAAGTTAAATAAAATAATTCTTTTTAAAAAATAAAAAAGAGAGACCAGCAGATGGTGTCATGGCTATGTTGCTGGACTCCCGTGTAGTCAACCGTGGTTCAAGTCTTGGACTGGGTGGCTTAAACTAATGCCAGGCACGCGTGCGTGCTCAAAATCCTGAGAGGAGAATGGAAGAGAAGGGATTGTGGCTTGGCCAGTGGCCATCCCCCCTGGGGGTGATTTCTCGCTTTCTGGCTCTCTGTCTGTCTCTATGTCTTTTTGGTGAGTGCACGTGCCCTATAGCAAAAACCTCTCCAGAAAGAAAGAAAGAAAGAAACAAAGAAAGAAACAAAGAAAGATAGATAGATTGGGACCAGCAGGTGGCATGGTGGTTAAGGAGGTGCTGGACATTTCTGCATGGCTGACCATGGTTCGAGTCCTGGATCTGGTGGCTTGCTTTCTCACTTTCTCTCTCTGGTTGAATTAAAATAAATAAAAAATAAAATAAAATAAATAAAAATAAATAAATTTTAAAAATAAAAAAGGAGGAAGGGAGGTGCAAGATTTGGAGGAACGCATTGCAGGTGGGCAGCAGGGCAGGTGTACAGGTTCCGGAGCAGAACCGGGGGGCATGTTTGAGACACTGCAGCAAATCCAGCATGAGGTGGGAGCTGGAATTGGGGAGGGGACCTCACAGGATGCAGAGAGAGGAATTTGGATGTCATCCTCATCGTGCATCTGGAAAAGCCTGGCTGAGCCTGGGTAGGGTCTTCAGTACCAGATGCTGTTACTTACAGGGGCGCGTGGGTATTTGTAAAGTCGCTATTTGTCTTTGGGGCGGAAACGACACCGACTGCGTATTCGCGGCAGACGCTGTAACATTTCGACTGCTCTGAAACCACAGCGTGACCCCTGCCCTACTTCCCTGTCGGCTCTCATTAGGGTCACCCGAGTTCCAGTTACAGACGCGAAGATCGGAGATCGGAAAGTGGGGACACAGCGCCCCCTGGCGCCGACGGCGTCGCCTACACCCGGGCGTCCCGAGCGAAACCCGGGCTGGCTGCCCCTGAGGTGGGTTTACATTTAACACGTTCACACCGTCACCCCTCCCGCTCCTCCGTCTGCCGCGGGTTTAAGAATTATTTTTTTTAATTTATCTTAATTTATTTTAATTTGTTTAAACGCGCCCCTGCTGAGGCCCAAAGGCCGCGTATCCAGGACAGACCGTCTCAAGGGGTCTGCCGACCCACTTTCTCTGCACACCCAGCTCTTGGCTTTTGTGGGAGATTCAGATTTTTTCTTTAAAAAATTATTTATTTTACTTTATCATAATCATTACTATTTTTTAAATTTAACTTTATTTTAATTTGACCAGAGAGGAGTAGAGTGAGAGGGAATGAGAGGGAAAGTGAGAAGGCAAGCTGCCAGGTCCGGGACTCGAACCGTGGTTGGTCATGTGGGAGTCCAGCGCCCTTAACCACCACCACCTGCCAGTCCCATTATAGCTGCAAGGCACATGTGCTCACCAGGTAGAGGAAAGTGAGAAAGCAAGTTGCCAGGCCCGGGTTTTGAACTGCAGTCACCCACGTGGGAGTCCAGTGACTTAACCAGCACTCCACCTTTAGGCCCCTCATAAATCCTAACAATGAAACTGCAAAATTGGTGAGGGTTGGAGGGTTGCTTTTCTCAGGCCCACCTGCAAACCTATCTCTGAAGTTTTACACGGAAAAGTGTCTTTTTTTTTTTCCTTTGGAGAGGTTTTTTTTTTTTTTTTTTTTGCTGTAGGGCACATGCCTTTGCCACAAAGACAGAGAGAAATCACCCCCAGAGGCGATGTGTGCCTGGTGTGAGTTTGTGAAACCACCAGGTCCAGGACTCCAACCGCGGTCGACTACGTGGGAGTCCAGCAACATAGCCATTATGCCAACTGCTGGTCCCAAGTGTCTTTAGAATTCTCAAAAGCAGGAACCAGCAGTTAGCGTAATGGCTATGTCGTTGGACTCCCATGTAGTCGACCGCGGTTCGCATTTCGGACCCGGTGGCTTAAAACTCACGCCGGGCACATGTGTGTGCGTGCCCAAGATCCCGAGAGGAGAATGGAGGAGGAGAGATTGCGGCGTGGCCATCCCCCCTGGGGAGGTGATTTCTTGCTTTCTCTCTTTTTCTGTCTCTCTGGTGAGCACTGGGGCTGGCCACATGCTCAGATCCTGCAAAAAATTTCTCCAAAAAAAAACCAGTTTATTCATGGGAGAGAGAGACAGGCACGCCCAAGTGGGTCCTGCAATGTCCCCTTAGGGGGTGCTTCTTCAGTTTCATTCTGGGGAACCACACTTGCCCTCTGGCAAATAAGAGAAAAAGGTATTACAAATAATAATAGGGGCTGGCAAGTGCATGGTGGTTTTGGGCGCTGGACTCCCACGTGGCCGACTACAGTTCAAGTCCCAGACCTGGCGGCTTGCTTTCTCACTTTCCCTGTCTCTCACTCTGTCCGTCTCTGGTCAAATTAAAATAAGTTAAGTAAATAAATAAAGTTAAATAAAATAATTATTTAGAAATAATAATAGTAACAACATTAAGAGTTCTGTTTGAGCAGCCAAAAGAACTCCAGAGACCATGGGGTGACAGCAGCCATCGTGCTGGGCTCCCAGCGCGTAAACCTTGGAGCCAATAAGAGCCTAAGCTCTTGGGGCCGGCAAGTGGCGTGGTGGTTAAAGGCGCTGGACTCCCACATGGCTGACCACGGTTCAAGTCTCGGACCTGGTGGCTTGCTTTCTCACTTCCTCTCTCTCTCTCTGTCTCTCTCTGATCAAGCTGAAAAATAATAATGATATAATAATAAATAAAGTTAAAGAAAAATAATAATTCTAAAAAAAAAAAAAAAAAAAAAAAAAAAAGCCTAAGCTCTTAACCTCTATGAGGGCTAGATGCCCTGGGGACCAGGGGAAGGTTCCAGCAGGGCAATAGGGAGCAGTGAGGCCTAAGGTCACGTCTAGTCCAGCACAGCTCCCGGGGACTCCCGGGGAAAGGAAGTGACGCGGGCGCTGGCTGGTGGAGAGAAGGGAGTTTATTTCTCTGGGAAGGGAGGAGGCAGGGGCGGGCAGGGAGGGGGATCAGGGCAGGGGAACGTCCTCCAGCTTCTGGTCCAGGGTCTTGAGGTCGTCCAGGAAGCGGGTTGGGGTGAGGATGTGTGAGGAGCCTGAACGGGAGGAGAAGGAAGTGAGGGTGCTGCCTGGGACTCCTGCCCAGCCCCCCGAAACCGGAAGTGCAGCCCGGCCCTGCCCCGGGGACGGCTCCTCACCAATCAGCACCTCCCACTTGCCGTCCGTGGCCCTGGTCACCTCGTAGGCGGCCCTCATCTCCGACATGGCCACGCCGCCCAGCACGTACACGATCAGCCGCGGCCCGGCCCGGGCCTCCACTCCGGCCTTGTTCTTGTGCCAGTGGCCGAAGCGGGCGCTGAGCGGGCAGCGGGGGCGGGGGTCAGTCCTCCCCTCCCACCGCCACCCCTCGACCTGCAGGGCTCGGGCACCTCCGGGGCCCTCACCTGACCGCAGCCTGGGAGCTGGGCGTGGGGGCAGGGTCGGACACGAAGGGCCACAGCTTCCGGTCTAGCCGGTCCTCCACGGCGTCCTGGGGGCCGAGAGGGGGTCAGGGGAGGAGCCCCACAGGATGGGCCCAGGAGTCCCTGCCACTGGGGCTGACCATGTGCTCCGATGCTGCATACCGGGCACCCAGGAGTCCAGGGCAAACAGGCCACGGTTATGGGCCTCTAAGGGAGGGAGGGCCAGGACCCGCCCACCTGTTACTTTGCTGGCTGCTCTGGGCTCCTGGGGACCTGACCGGCAGGGGCTGGTGCGGGGACAGCTTGTGGGGGGCCACGGGGGAAGAGAACAGAGTGGACACAGAGGTGGCAGCCAGCAGGGGGAGAGGAAGGGAGGCTCCCCAGCGGGTGGTCCCTCTGCCACCCCAGTTCCTGGGCATGGGCCTGGGGTGTCCCCCACCCCGCAGGGCAGGGCAGATCAGTGCCGGGGAATGTTGGTAATGAGGGATTTTCTGTTAAGCCTGGAGGCTTAGCACCATGAGACTGAGTCAGCTGAGCCCCTGACTGCTGGGGGGGGGTGCCCCGCCCCCCAACTGCGCCCCGCCCGCCGGGGTACCTCCATCACGTCCTTGATAACGGGGGTCCAGCGGGACAGCTGATAGGTGGGCTCCAGACGCTCCCTCCGCTCCAGGTGGTTTGCGGGGCCCGCGCCCTATGGGAGGGGCCGGTGGGGGGACCCGGGAGAAGGACGCACGTCACAGGTGGGGCTGGGGCCTCAGCTGGTCGCAGACGGGATGAAGAAGAGGAGCAGAGGGAAAGACAGAAAGGAAAGAACGAGAGGGAGGAAGGAAGAAGCAGAGGCGGTGAGACAGAGGACGGCACAGAGAGGGGCGGGGACAGAGACAGAGGGGACCGAGCGCTAAGAACAGGCACGAAGGCAGAGGTGGGGGAGAGAGATGGGAGACAGAGAGATGGCGGGTACAGGGACCCAGGAGAGCCACAGACCCCAGGTGAGGCAGGTCAGGGACGGAGGAGTAGGGCCAGAGCGAGTCGGACAGGCTAACCCGCCTACGCATGTTGGCTGGGGGGCGTCGAGGAGCCCCAGATCAACTGTGTGTCCTGCCCCCCAAGCGCCTGCTTCTAGGGACTCAGACCACAAGTTCCACACCAGGTCCCCTGCACCAGGACCCCCACTGCCTTTGAGGGACCCAGGAGCGGGGACGGCCCTGGTGCCTTCTGGTCCTTAGACGAGAGCACATTCGGCACCCCCTGCCCCCCAGGAGCCACGCCAGGCCTCTGCACGCCAGCGCCACAGCGCCAGGCCTGCCCGCCCCTGGGTGCCCCCTGCGTACCCCGGGGTTGGTGATGGTGCCCCCCAGCTGCTCCAGGTTCCGGATCAGGCTGCTGTGCGCCTGCACGTTGGCGTGCTGGATCAGCTTGGCCAGGTTCTCCTCGCTCACCCCTGAGGACGGTGCAGGGGGAGGGCTAGGAGCCGCCCCTGGTCCTGGGCTCAGGACGTGGGGGGGTGGGTGAGGACATCCCAGGAGCCCATGGAAACCTCAACTCTGACCTAACTCTGATGGGAACTCGGGGAGCCCCCGTGCTAGGGCAGCTCTGCATCGGGAGTCCCAGAGGGGGTCAGCTGGGCGGGGAGGGGGTCCCCCAGAACTGGGTGAAGGGGCCGACATCTGTGGGTGCTCTGTAAAGTCACAGATTGGGGTGTCTCCAAGCCATCTGGAGCTCTCCTGCCAACTTGGGGTTCTCAGGCCCGTGGAGGAAAGACCCAGCTTCCAAAGGGGGTATTGACGGGGTTAGCCGTGCCTGGTCAGTGTCCCAAGCCGCCCAGACCCCCCACCCACCATTCCGAAGAAGGATGTAGAGCAGCAGGACCCGGATCTTGTCATAGGCGGGCACTGCGGCGTCCAGCAGCACCGGTACGATCAGCTTCATGGCGTCCTTGATCTTCTCGCCCTCCGCGTCGGAGCCCATAGCCAGGTCCTGCGGGGACATCCCAGGGTCCTTGTTCTAGCTGCCGGGTCCTAGCACCAGGCCTCCCAAGGTCTCCCCAGCCAGCCTCTCCAAAGCTCCGCCCCTCGCCCAAGCCCCACCCACCTGCCCAAGGCCCCGCCCCTCACACAGCCCACCCATCTGCCCAAGGCCCCGCCCCTCACCCAAGCCCCACCCATCTGCCCAAGGCCCCTCCCTTCACTCCAGCTCCACTCACCTGCCCAAGGCCCTGGTCCAGTCCAGGCCCCACCCATTTGTCCAAAACCCTATCCCTAGCCCAGACCCAATGCATTTCTCCAAGGTTCTGCCCTGCATCCAGGCTCCACCCATCTCTCCAAAGCCCTGCCCCCCCGCAGGCCCCACCCATCTGCCCAAGGCTCTGCCCCTAATCCAGGTCCTACCTTACGCCCCATCCCTTGCCTTGTCCCTCCCTAGGTCCCACCCATATCTCCACAGGCCCCGCCCCTCTCCGAGTCCCGCCCCTCCCACAGGGCTGCCATGGCTGGCCCGCACCTGTTCCACACTGCACAGCTTCTCCACGGAGCCCTTGAACCGCTTCATGCAGTCGTCGGCTAGATGCAGGTGCGTAGAATACTGCGGTGGGGGCGGAAGTCGGGAACAGGCTGAGCCAAGGCAGGAAAGGGACAGGACATGGGGCTGTGTCGGGCTGGTCCAGGGCCAAGGTTCCACCTGCTCGAGCTCACCTTGTTCAGCTCCTTCTGGTACTGAGGCATTTTCTTCAGGATGTGCGACAGGTCTTTGATGTTGGCCTAGGGTGGGGGTGGGAGAAGATGGGGCCCAGAGTGACACCAGAGTTCCCCAATTCCCAGACCTCTGGAGCCAAACCAAGACCCCCCTCCCTGTAGGGAGAGAAGTTTCCCTCCACACACCCCCCCAGGGACCCAGGCCGGGCCCCTACCTTGTCTGTGGTCAGCCTCTTGCTCTCACAGAACGTCTTCAGAAGCTCCGTAACCCTCCTAGACGTGAGGGTGGACAGGAGTGAGGCTGGGGGCTGGTGATGTGACAGCAGCGTGAGGGCATGGTAGGGGTGGCAGGGTGGGTGGAAGGGGGAGCCAGGGGACACACGCCCTGATACCAGGCCAGACGTAAACCCACAATGGGGGAATACCAGGTGGGGGTCCAGGTTGTAGGCCACTCAAGAGTCCCACCAAGAAGCGTGGCTTGCAGAGGAACATGGCTTTACTGTGGGGACAGCTTGCACAGGGGCATGCCTAGCTCAAGGCGAGAGGGGTGTGGCTTGCAGAGGGCGTGGCTGCAGGGGGCCAGGCTGGCAGAGGGGTGTGGTTTGCAGAGGGCGTGGCTGCAGGGGGCCAGGCTGGCAGAGGGGTGTGGCTTGCAGAGGGCGTGGCTATGGGGGTGAGGCTTGCAAAGGGCTTGGCTGCAGGGGGCAGGGCTGGCAGGGGCGTGGCTCGTAGAGAGCGTGGTTACAGGAGGCAAAGCTTGGCAGAGGGGGTGCGGCTTGCAGAGCAGCACTCAGAAGAGCCCAAAGCAGAGGTTCGGTCAGGGGTCCCAGGGCCAAATACCAGGACCACAATGCGGGAGGTGGGGGAATTCCAGGTGCAGCCCAAGCCCATCCCCAGCCCCGCACCGCGCACTAAGCACGCACGCACTTGGACACGTCCGCGATGTGCATGTGTCGCAGCTCCACCCACAGGTCGTCGTCCTCGTCCAGGAGCACGGCCTTCTCGCGCGACTCGCTCAGCCCAGTGGTCTCGTACCTGGGGGGAAGGCGGGGGCCTGAGGGTCAGGGGCACTGGCGCAGGGTGGCAGCAGGGGCAGCAAAGGTGGGGCGTGGTCTGGTCTGCGCACCTGTACGTGTCCTGCTCGATTTCCAGGAGGTCGTATGCCATGGCCTGGAAGGTGAGCTCATGCAGCAGAGGGGACACCGGGTCGGCGGCTCGGTCCACGATCAGAAGCTGGGAGCGGGTTTTCTCTGGGCCCTGCGGGGTGGGGAGGTGGGCAGGCAGCGTGTGGGGGGGGTTCAGGACACCTAGGACCCTTAACCTCGGCCCTGCCCCACCTCCCAGCAGGCCCCCTCACCTCTCCCAGGCTAGGAGTGTCTGCCTTGAAGGCGTTCAGCTTGGCCAGCACGGCATGGGCCAGCTGGGCAGTGTCCTCTGGGCCCCTGGGGGTGGGGACAGTCAGACATGGAGACATCAGGGGATGAGGACAGAGAGGACCAGACACACACTGGGAGGGAGGTAGGGATGACGATAGGAGTCAGGGACAAGGGCTGAGGTCACCAGGGAGGCTGGACAAGGTCGGGGCAGGGTGGGGGTGGGGCTGGGTCCTCACTTGCGGTAGCGGATGGCCGGGTACTCCTGCAGTGTGGCGCACAGAGTGGCGATCTGCTGGGCCAGCGCCTCGAGCTGCCGCGCCCGCTCCCCTGCCCGGAAGGGGCAGTAGAGGTTGTAGGTGCTGTGGGGGACGTCCAGGGAAAACACCTGGGGACAGGAGAGCCAGGGCTGTCTCTGTGAGTGCACACCACCCAGCTGCCAGCGGCCGCCACCTCCATCTCCCCGGCGTGTTGGTTCCCTGTTTTCTAGAGCGGAGCCTGATTGGCCAACTTCCAGGCAGGCCGGGGCAGCCCCCAACCAAAGCTGCAGGAGCAGATGGACAGGACGACTCCGGGCAGTGCTCTCTGCTGCCCCCTGCAGTTCTCCAGTGGAACAGAACTCCAGTTGCTCACGGTGGCAAGAGCTCGTCCCAGCCGGTACCCCCCCCAGCCCAAGTGTCTGACTCCGCGCTGGTGTCCCTCTACTTGGCTCACATCTGGGACATGTGGCGCCCCATGCCCTGCCCAGGGCCAGTCTGGGCCTTACCTGGGCCTCGTAGGGGAGGAAGGCCAGGTGGATCTCCTTTAGCGTCTTCACCACCTTTGCTAGACGAGAGCGGCCCAGCTCGCTGAACAGAGGTTCGGGGCAGGCTGCGGTGGGCAGGAAGGGGGCGTCAGAGCAGAGCAGCCCCACACCCTCTGGTGCCAGCCCCCTACACCCCCGGCTCTCCTGGCTCACTGTCAGTGAAGAAGACGTGTGCTGCTTTGTAGGTGAACGTCGGGGTCCCCCGGAAGTCCGCGATCAGGGCCTGGACCGACTGAGAAATGCGGGTCAACCTGTGGGCCTGGCCCTGCACTCCCAGACCCATCTGCCCACCCCCCAGCACGTGCAGCAAACAGCAGAGAGCTATGCACACTCACACGTGTGCACACACACTCACACACGTGTGCACACACGCGCTCATACACACGCTTGCCCGGGCAGGCACCTTTTCCGTGGGGCTCAGCAAATAAATGGCCTCCAGGCTGGGGATGGGCTCTCGCCGTTTGCTGATGTCTTCGACAACTGGCAGGGACAGAGGAAGGGCCAAGTGTGGGTGGCAGCCAGGGAGGAGCCCCAGAGGAGGCTGGGGCTTAGGGGGACACTTGGGAAGGAGGGGAGAAGCATAGGGGGGCTACCTTTCTTGAGGTCCCTAACACGTTCACACCTAGCCAAGAGCTACGTGGGCAGGGTTCTGCACACTTGGGGGTCACTTACAGAAGGCTAAGCATCCTGGGGACCCCTCATTCGGAGTGCACCCCAAGTCCGACATCGGGTCCTACACACAGGGACTGCATAGCCTGAGACTGACCCCTGTCGGGGTTGCAGACGGCACATTTGGGGAGCACACTTGCCGCATGCTCTGGGCTGCCAGTACAGTGAGCTGCACCCTTGGGAGTGCTGCACAATTTCTCCCCACTCGAGTTCCATCTGGGGGCGAGAGGTGGGGGTGCCCACTCACTGGTGATGCCCTCGGCCAGGATGTCGGACATCTTGCAGCAGGACGACAAGATGCGCATGCTCGGGTGGTCCATGATGAGCACCTGTTGGACGGACAGACGGACGGGTGGACCAGGAGGCAGGGGGATGGGCAGAGGCAGTGGGTGGGCTGACAGGTTCCAGGGCTGGCTGGGTGGGGGGACCCAGGACCCACCCACCACTCCAGCCACTCCACCCTGTGGACCAAATGCCTCCTCCTCCTCTGGGAGTGCTCAGGGGTGTGCATTCGGGGCCCTCCCCAAGGGCCGCTTGCGGGTACCCAGGCACTCTGCCTCACCCTACCTTCCACTCCCCATCCTTTTTGACGCTCCGAATGACTCCGCTCATAATCTCTGCAGGGAAGGGAGGGGAGGGTGGAGGCTGGTCCTCTGGTGCTGCCTCCAGGCCTTCTCAGCCTGGGGTGGACCCTCATCTTTTATTTTTTTAGAGAGATTTTTGCTATAGGGCACATGTGCTCACTTGAGAGACAGAGAGACAGAAAGTGAGAAACGATCCCACAGGGGAATGGCCACGCCGCAATCCCTTCTCCTCCATTCTCCTCTCGGGATCTTGGGTACGCACGCACATGCACCTAGTGTGAGTTTAAGCCACCGGGTCTGGGACTCGAACCGCGGTCGACTACATGGGAGTCCAGTGCCATAGCCATTACACCATCTGCTGGTCCCGTGCTCAGGGTTGTTTCAAGCCACCAGGACTGGGACTCGAACCGCAGCTGGCCGTGTAGGATTCCAGCACCTTAACCACCGCACCACCTGCTGGTCCTTAGACTCCCATCTTAGCGCTCATTTACCCCTGAAACATTTCCTGGTATCACACACACACACCACTTCCCAATTTGCAGACAGAGAAACTGAGTTTTTATGGGACAGGCGACTCGCCCACGCTCTCGCCGTACCTTAGTGGCAGCGTAGGACATGACTAGCCACTCATCAGTCTCAGATGGACACATAAGGGGGCCTGAGGCTCGTTTATGGTCTACGGGCCTCCAGAGCAGGCCTCTGGGGTGTCCCCTCTGCTGTCGTTTTTCTGCTATGGAGGTTTCAGCCAGAGCCTCACTGCAGCTCCGCCAGCCCCCACCGCCCTGGATTGAGATGCAGAACCTGATTCCCAGCTCTGAGGCATGCCTGGCTGTGGTCGTCTCATCCACCTGCAGCCTCGGTTTCCTCATCTGCAGAACGGGAGCCCTAAATTTCCCGTCTCCCATGAAGCCCTCTGTGTGTAGGAGGCTTAGTTGGAGCGCTGGGGGGTTTGAGCCCCACTCTGCCCTTCCTAGAGAAGGCAGTGGGCAGAAAGGATAGGGCGGCCCGCCGGGCTGGAGCAGCTAGTCCACTGTTATCAGGACAGGGCGGGCGGAAGGAGCAGCAGAGGCCGGAACTACCCGGGTGGGGGAGGGAGCGACCTGCACCTCTCCCCCAAGAACCAGGGCTCCCGCGGCCGAGGTGCCCGGGTTCTCACGCTCCATCCTGGAGATGGGACAAGGAGGAAGGAGGCCCCCACACCACCCTTTGGGGTCTTGGACACGCCCCCTGAGCGCTCACGTTAGCTGGGGTGGCTGGCCAGCACACCCTGGCACCCTAGAGTCCAGCCCCCAACTTTGGCTCCGAGACCCGGGAGCCTGGGCGTCCAGGAGCGTGCTCCCCCGCAAGCACCCTCCGAGGCCCAGGAGTCTGGGCTCCAGCCGGTGCACCCTTGGGTCCCTGGTGCTCAGGCTCCCAGCTCAGCTCCGCTGACACCGGAGAGCCGGGACGCCCAGTCGAGGCCAAGTCCCCGCTCGCCCCCTCGAGGATCAGTGGATCGAGCGCCCAGCCCGGCTCCAAACTCCCGCCGCCGGGGTCCCGGGGTCCCAGGGTCCATGAGTCCCCACCCCCCCGCCCAGCAGGGAGCGGCCCAGGGAGACACTCACTTTCCCCCACCACCGCCTTCAGCCCCGAGGGCGCCATCTTCCCCAAGGGGCGCCGCGGCGGCTTCCGGGTCTGTCCCAAGGTGGGGGCGTGGCTAAGTGCGTCATCCACGTGGGCCACGCCCCATGGGTATGGCCACGCCCCTTCGCGCACCTGGCCACGCCCCGCTGTCGGTTCTCTCCGCGGCGGAAGAAGCTGTGGTCCGCAAAGTTCCGACGCGCAGATGAGTCCACGCGGCCGTGCACGGAGTCGCTGGAGGGGCACATCCGGCCCACCAACTCACAGACCGCGGCGAGGACGTGCGATCGCTCGGCAGGAATCCGTGTGTTCCCCGGGCACGAGTGCCAGCTGTCAGAAGTCTCTGTCTGAGCCCAGCCGCCGGGGCCTCGATGCCACAAAACTCTGGGTCCAGGACCGCCCCATTGTCTTCTGCTCCCCAAGGTCTGGACAGCGTTTGATGAACTTGGGGAGACCCGGAGGAGGCACCTGAGTTGCACATTAGGCTTATTTGAGGGGCCAGCAGGTGGTGTGGTGGTTAAAGGCACCTGGCTAACCACAGTTCAAGTCCTGAATCTGGTGGCTTAATTTTATTTATTAATTCCCACCAGGTCCAGGACTTAAACCGTGGTTGGCCATGTGGGAGTGTCCAGTGCCTTAGCCACCATGCCACCTGCTGGCCCAATAATTATTTATCTAATTAATTCCATTTGGTATTATTATTTTTTAATTTGAGGAGAGAGAGAAAGCTGCCAGATCCAGGACTCAAACCACGGTTGGCCATGTGGGTGTCCAGTGCCTTTACCTACCGCGCCACCTGCCGGCCTCTTTCCCTCACATTTTAAAGTTTACTTCCCCCAGGAGAGAAAGACAGAGAGTCACCACAACTGACAGTTCCTCCAGTCATAATCCGCCCCCAGCCCAAGCCAGCTAAGGTCAGGGGCACGTGTGCGCACCTCTGTGCACAGGGAGGCCTTGGGGCACGGACCTGGACCTTCCACGTGGGTTTACCATCACAGCCTCATTCCTTAACAGCTTTATTAATATATGTTAGAATAATTTATTTTATTATTTTGTTATTATTATTTTAATTTGACCAGAGAGAAAGGAAAAGCAAGAAAGCAAGATGCCAGTCAGGGACTTGAACCATAGTCAGCCATGGGGGAGTCTTTATCGTAACCACCACGCCACCTGCCAGCCCCCTTTAACAGCTTTATTGTGACACAGCTCACATACTGTACAATTCACCCACCTGACTTGCCTAAGTGGGTGGCTTTCAGTATATTTGGGGTTAGTATACTCATATCATTTTTAAAAATAATTATTTATTGGGACCAGCAGGTGGCATGGTGGTTAAGGCGCTGGACACTCCCACATGGCTGACCAGGGTTCGAGTCCTGAATCTGGTGGCTTGCTTTCTCACTTCCTCTCTCTCTCACTCTCACCCTCTGTCTCCCTCTGGTCAAACTAAAAAATAAATGAATGAGTGAATAAAATAAAATAAAAAATTATTTTAAAAAAGAAAAAAAATTATCTACTTTAATTTTACTTATCCATTTGTTTTATTTTAATATGACCAGAGAGACACAGAGAAAGAGGGAGAAAGAGAGGGAGGGAGGGAGGGAGAGAGAGAGAGAGAGAAATTGAGAAAGCAAACCACCAGGTCTGCAACTTGAACTGTGGTCAGCCATGTAGGAATGTACAGTGCCTTAACCACCACACCACCTGCTGGTCCCCAATATGTTAGAATTAACTAATTGCTTTTAAGCATTTCCAGAGGGTGAGTGGGCGCTCCAGAGAGCGGTGGAAAGAGAGGAAGTGGAGAAAGCAGCCTCCATGGGACAGGCCATGATGCAATCCCTTCTCCTCCATTCTTTTTGGGATTCTGGGCGTGCACACACACATGCTTAGCATGATTTCCTTTCTTTTTTCTTTTCAAGAATTTTGCCTTAGGGTGCATTTGCTGGACAGAGAGAGAAAATGCGAGAAGTCACCTCTCAGAGGGGATGGCCACACTGCAGCTCCTCCTTTCTCCTCCTGAGATCTGGGCATGCACACACATGTGCCTGGTGTGGTTGTTTGCAAGCTGCTGGGTCCGCGACTCAAACCGTGGTCAGCCACGTGGAATCTAGGTATCTCAACCACCTCGCCGACCGCTGTCCCCCACCATGATCCATTTTAGAACTCTCCCATTACCCCCAAGGTGTTTGTGAGTTTTATCTTGAGAACAATGAGAGCCAAAGAAGAGGTTTGAAGGGAAGTAGGGAGCCCCCCAGATTCTGGGGGTGGGAAGGATGGATTGTAGGGGCAGAGGGAGAAGCCATAACCACCTCCAGCTTCTTTTTTCAAAAAGTTTTTTTAAAAACAATTATTTACTTAATTCCATTTGTTACTGTTAGTTTTTTGTTTTGTTTTGTTTTGTTTTTTTGTTTGTTTGTTTGTTTTTTGACCACCAGAGAGAGAGAGAGAGAGAAAGGGAAAGCGAGAAAGCAAGCCACCAGGTCCAGGACTTGAGCCATGGTCGGCCATGTGGGAATCCAGCACCCTTATCCACCACACCACCTGCGGGCCCCTTAAAAAAAATTTTTTTTTATTATTATTTAACTGTATTTGTTTGTTTATTTAAAATTTGACCAGAAAAGGACAGAAGAGAGAGAGAGAGAGAGAGAGAGAGAGAGCGCCGCCAGGTCCAGGACTTAACACAGTAGGCCATATGGGAGTCCAGTGCCCCTAACCACCATGCCACCTGCTGGCCCCATCCACCTCCAGCTTCTGAGGCCCCCTTCTAGGACGAGAGTCCATGGGGCCTGCTACACCCCCCACTCTACTCCATGAAGGCTCCTGGGGTCTTCGGTGCTGTGGGCTGAACTGTTCTCACCATGGGTGAAGATATGAACGTGGTGCCCCGGTACCCCACAATGTGACCTCATTCAGAAACAGGGTCACTGTAGACATTATCATTTTCAATGACGTCTCGGTGGAGTAGGGTGGGCCTCTGATCCCGTATGTCTGTGTCCATATAAAATAGCCATACAGGGACCGGCAGATGCACAGCAGTTCTGTCTCTGGCCTCCCAACATAGCCGACCACGGTTCAAATCCCACACCCAGAGGCTTGAAAATCATGCCAGGTACATGTGCGTGTGTGCCCAACATCCTGGGAGAAAAACGGAGGACAAGGGATTACGGCGTGGCCATTCCCCCTGCGGTGGGTGATTTCTCACTTTTTCTCTCGTCTCTGTCTCTCTGGCAAGTGCACGAGCTCTAAGGCAAAAACCTCTAAAACAAATAAGTAACAAAATGGCCATATGAAAATAGCAAGCAAGCAGGGCCAGCAGGTGGTGCAGTGGTCAAGGTGGTTGGGTCCCACACTGCCGACTGTGCAGTTCGAGTCCCGGACTTGGCTTGAACAATGTGCGTGTGCGCGCGCGTGCGCCAAAATCCCTACAATGAAGGAGGGACTGTAGTGCGGTCATCTCCCCCGGGGGGTGGTCCCCCCACCCCCGGCAAGTGAACACGTCCTACAGCAAATTAACGCAAAGATAAAAGAAGCAGGACACACAGGAGACTGTCAGAGGCTGCTGTGCTGCCACCAGCCAGGGCAGGTCAAGGACTGCCGGCAGCCACCGGAGACCAGGGGAGGCGGGGAAGGGCCCTGAAACCCACAGTTGCCCGGGCAATGAAACTTCGATGGCCGGCTTCTGGCCTCCGGAACTGAATAAGTTCCTCTTGCTCTGCACCATGTAGTCTGTGATTCAGTGTTCTTTTTCTCTTTAATAACTATTCTTATTATCTAACTTTATTTATTTTCATTTGACTACAGAGGGATAGACAGAGAGAAATAGAAGGAAAATGAGAAAGCAAGCAGCCAGGTCCAGGACTCGAACAGTAGTCGGCCATGTGGGAGTCTAGCACCCTTTACCACCACACCACCTGCCAGCCCCAGAGCACAGTATCTTTTATTAAATATAATTATTTATTTAATTTTATTTATTTGTTCATTTATTTTAATTTGACCAAAGACAGAAAGATTGAGAAAGCAAGCTGCCAGGTCTGGGACTTGAACTGTGGTCAGCCATGTGGGAGTGTCCAGCACCTTAACCACCACACCACCTGCTGGTCCCAGCACAGTATCTTTTTGGCATGGAGGTCTTGGGGCCGCAGGGAAGGTGTGAGCATGGAGAAGGCTTGGATGTGGTGCGAGTAGGAACACTACGACCCGTTTATTCTGAGAAGACACTGGTTTTGAAAATGACATCCTTGGGAGGGCTGGGGACTTTCCAGTGACACCCCCATCATAAGGTCTGGGAGAGAGAGCAAAGACTCATCCCCATCGGGGGCAGAGGTGCTGTGGGGGAGAACTTCAGAGGAGATGGTTCAACTTGGCATTTGAGTGGTGGGGTGGGGGGACAGGAGACCCCAGGGACGATGCGCAGAGGGAAGAGGGGCCAGGTGACCTCCTGGGATCACTGCGAGGAGACAGAGCTGGGGCCAGGCTGGCTGGTGGAGCCTGCAGGGTGCGGGAGGGCGGGTGCGAGGGTAAGGCGGCCTTGGCCAGTGTCCCTTCCCCTGCCCTCTGCAGACGGCTGCTGCCCTTCAAACGGGATGAGGCTGCGGGACCCACAGGTACTGGCTGGGGTGGGGACGCCTGGCCTCGTTCCCAATGGGCCGCAGGTCCCACCTGAGCAGGCCTCTGTCCTGCTGGCCTAGCTCCTCCGACTGCGGTGGACTCCGACGCCCCACTCGAGCATCCTCAGAGCCCAGCAAGGCCCAAGCCCAGGTCACTGTGCCCCTGACCCCCGCACGCCAGCCCCGGCATCAATTCTGGGCAAGCAATTATCTGGATCATCTTTATGGGGCTTAAGCTCGGGTGGGAGCAGATGGGGCATGAGCTGGGGATTTGGGGCTGGCGAGGGTGTCCACTCCCCCCACGTCCCGGTCATTTAAAAGGCCCTCTTTGGCGCCGGGCCGGGGCAGAGGCCAGCAGATAGGTGGACGGAGTCCAGGGACGATGACGGACCAGGACAAGGCAGAGGAGGCGGGCTTGGCCCCCTCGGCCGAGGTAGGAGGGCCCCGCACCCCCAGCTCACCCAGGTCTCTGAGCCATGACTGACGAGGCTAATTAATTTGTAGGGCACCTAATTAGCAAGTGAGTCTCCTGGGACCCCTGACCCAGTTGCTGCTGCAGGGAGGTGCTGGAGGGCACGAGGGTGGCCCGAGGGCACGAGGGTGGCCCGAACGCCCAGGCCCTGCCCTAGGGCAGAGAGGGTAGGGGTCTTGGTGCCGACCCCATGAGACGGGGTATGGTGCTTAGAGGGGCGGCCCCGAGGCTCTGCGTCCTTGGCTTGTGCCCTGCCCAAGGCCCCTCATCTAGTCAGGCTCCGATCTAGGACATGGGACGCTGGTGCCAGCAGCCTCTCCTGGGGGTGGTGCCACGTGAAGTGACACTACTGGCTGGGACCCCTGGGATTGGGGCCGGGACAGGGAAAGCGACTCCTGCTTCATTCAGAGCAGCTCTGCAGGGCGGATCGGAGGGACATGGTGAGAGCAGAGGCAGAGGGGAGGGCAAGCCCCGGGGCCAGGAGGGGAGCAGATGGGTCCCCGAGCTTGGAAGCCAACGGGACCCGGTGTGTCTATCCCCAGGCGGGCTCCCCAGAGGAAGAGGGCTTCTTCAACCTGCTGAGCCATGTGCAGGGCGACCGGATGGAGGGACAGCGCTGCTCGCTGCAAGTCGGGCCAGGCCAGACCGCTGACAGTAAGCGCAGCCATGGGGCTGCTGTCCGGGGCGTGAGAGGGGCAGGGGTGCAGGGCGAGTGCTGCAGGGCTGGGGCTTGTGGATCTGGGGCACGGGGTTGGGAAGAGGACAGCCCATCCCATGAATGAGAGGGGCTAAAAGCAGTGGCTGGGGCCCTGGCTGGGCTGCGTCCCTCCCCATGCGCCTCCGCTCCACGCAGAGGGTGGCCCCACGCCCGAGATGGACAGTCTCATGGACATGCTGGCCAGCACCCAGGGCCGCCGCATGGACGACCAGCGCGTGACGGTCAGCGCCCTGCCAGGATTCCAGCCCGTGGGTCCGAAGGTAGGTGCTGGGCTAGGCCCTGCCAGGTACCCTCAGACCCTGCCTCCCCTGCCCCAGTGCCCATCACCTGCCTGGCTTCCGAGGGGAGGACCACGGCCCAGGCATGGCTGAGAGGTCCCCGAGCCACCACCACGCTAGCGTCAGAGCCGAGGCTTCTGGGAGCATCGGAGGATTTTGGGAGGCCAAAGGGGGAGAACAGGCCCCCTTCCTGGGAAGTCACCCCAGGGAGGAGGGCACGTTGGCTCAGGCCCACGAATCACACTCATCTCCACACACCCAAGCCCGTCACACACACACTCGTGCGGCCTGTGTTCTGATCAAGACCCATCGCCTCACACCCAAATGCCACCCTACATGGTAGGTGACCAAGGTCAATGGAGAAGAATGCCCGGGATGCTGGGGGGGGGGGTCACACTGGGAGGAGGCAGGGCACAGGCTCCCCCTGCATTTACCGCCCTTCTGTGCTGTGCTCGGCTCCTCCCTCTGGCTCACGCCTCTTCATCCACAGGATGGGGTGCAGAAACGAGCGGGGACCCTCAGCCCCCAACCCCTCCTCGCTCCTCAGGATCCCGCTGCTCTCAACTTCCGCCGGAACAGCAGCCCCCAGCCCCAGACGCAAGCCCCGTGAGGGCCTGATTGATCCTGGGCCCCACCTGGCCCTCAAAAGCCCGACCATAAATAAAACGCTTCCACGGTGACAATAGTGACAACGAGCTGGGCGTCTGTTATTTCTCAGGCAGGTGGGCGGGGGGCCAGGACTCGGGCACTCGCGGCCTCAGGAGCTCTGCTGGGCAGCACGGAGGAGCTTCTCCTCCCTCTGCTTCCGAATCCTCTCTTTGAATTCTTCTAGTTCTTGGCGCTGAGGGTGGGCGAGGGAGTGGAGTGGGGAGGAAGATGGGGCACACACCTCAGGGCCTGGATCCTTCTCCCACTACCCTGCTCCCTCGTCCCCCAGACAATGGCTTCAGGGGTCAGTGTCTACACTGCAAGCCCTGTGTCAGCCAGGGGCCAGGACGGATCAGCTCCGTCCTTGAGGGAGCAGGCGACAAGGACACCAGATGTCCCTCTGCTCACAGTTCCCTGCGAGCAGAGGGACAGGGCTGAGAGTAGGAGCTTCACTCGATCCCATTGTGGCCCACCGTGGCCGCAGGGACTCAACTCCCCGTCTTGGGGGAGTAACTGGAGGTCACTTACCTGACTCTCCTTCTCAGGTGGCCAAAGCTCTCTCTGTGGGGACAAAGTCACAGCTGGGACACAAGCCGGGAGTCCCCAGAGCCCTATACCCAGGGCAGGGGAGGCTTGAGGACACATTGGTTCCCCAGTTAGAGCCCCACACTCTCCCCCACCCCCTGGAATGAACCCACAAACTCTCCCGTGCCCACCTTGCGTTCGATGACATAGTCCTCGAACCACGCGGCCTGATTGGCGATCCAGAACATGGCTACAGGGAACGTGAGGTAGAGGGTCATCTGGAACAGCAGGGGTGCAAGAGCAGAGCGAGAGATTACCATCACCCCGGTAATGGGCAGAGGTTGCTCAGACCCTGGAGGACCCCGACTTATCACAGAGCTCAGAAGTGCCGTCTCAGGAACCCCAAAACTCCAAGGGTACAAAAGTTCCACACCTTAAAGCTTCTTCCCCAGAGCCAGCAGATGGCATAGCAGTTATGTCACTGGACTCCCACATGGCTGAGTGTTGTTCAAATCCCAGACCTGGTGGCTTGAAACTTATGCTGGGTGTGTGTGCCTGCATGCCTAAGATCCCCGAGAGGAGAATGGAGGAGATGGGATTGCAGCATGGCCATGCCCCCTGGGGATGATTTCTCTTTTCCTCTCACTCTCTCTCTCTCTAGAAAGCACATGCACACTAAGACAAAAATCTCTTTTTATGTAATATTTACTTATTCATTTATTTTAATTTGACCAGAGAAAGACACAGAAAGAGAGAGAGAGGGAAAGTGAGAAAGCAAGTCACCAGGTCCGGGACTCGAACCGTGGTTGGCCATGTGGGAGTGTCCAGCACCTTAGCCACCACACCACCTGCTGGTCCCTGACAAAAATCTCTTTAAAAAAATTTAAGGGATCAACAGATGGCGTAATGACTATGTCGCTGGACTCCCACGTAGTGGACCCGGAGTGAATCTGGGACCTGGTGGCCTAAAACTCATGCGGGGCACGTGTGCATGGGTGCCTAAAATCCCAAGAGGAGAATGGAGAAGGGATTGTGGTGTGGTCATCCCCCAGGGGGGGTGACTTCTCACTTTCTGTCTCTCTCTCTGTCTCTCCAGCGAGCACATGCACCTTATAGCAAAAATCTCTCTTAAAAAATTATTTTTTAATAATAAAAAAAAAAGCCTATCCCCCATAATCCAGAAGGCCTTACTTCTGAGTCCCCTCAAGGTCCAGGAAAGACCTTTCTTTGAGTCCCCGCAAAGACAGATGCACACACCGGCTCCAGCAGCATTAGCCCTACCACAATCAACAGCATCTCCTCGAGACCTCATTACCTGCACCCAACCAGATGCTGGGGGCACCCCCAAAACCAGCGGCCTCATTCTTCAACTCTGCTCCCCTAAGTCTAGGAGTCCCCCTATCAAAGACACACACCCACCAACCGGGATCTGGAGCCTGCCTTCTTAGAGTCCCCTCCTCGGACACCCCTCAGCTCCTTTCTAACCTAGCGCCCCCACCCTGGATTTCCAACGGGAAAAGTCCCTCTCGAACGTCAAGAGCTTTCGGCCCGCAGTGTCTCCTCCTTTGGAGGCCTCTCTTTTCATAGCCTTATCTTCAGGACCAGGAACATTCTCCCCCGCGCCCAGCCTCCCACCCCACGCCTCCGCTCACTGACCCGAAACACCTCCAGCTTCACCCCCATCTCGTTTCTCCCGGTCTACAAAGCTACTTCCGCCCAAAGCCGACTCGGCCGCAAGATAGCAGCTCATTGGTATTTCGCGGGAGGCTCTGCCGAAGCTGATTGGCCAATGGGCTTGTGTGGTGACGTCATTCCCGGGCGCCTCTCCCCTGCTTCCGGTCGCTGGCGTCGTCTAAACGAAAGTCAACAGAGCGAGCCGAGCTGTCAGGAAAACTTTAGCCAATAGAAAACGAGGGTGGCTCGGAGGGGCGGGCTTTCAGCGGCTACGCCATAAACTCGCGACTGTCGCCTGTCGCTGGAAAACCAGGAAAATGGTGGTGATGGCGCGACTGTCGCGGCCCGAGCGGCCGGACCTTGTCTTCGTGAGTCCATGGTGGGGCCGGGGGTGGCCTGCATTGGGGCATCGGGGCCTGGATGACCCTGGGTATCGGAGCCTGGCCGCCCAGAGGATTTTAGGCCCAAACTGCGCCGGCCAAAGGGCTAGAAGTCTCCGATGGGCCACAGGCCAGATCGCGATGTCCTCGCTGGACTGGCCAGAAATAACGATTTCGTATCGGAGGGCCAGCCAATAACCTGGTGGTTAAAACAGATGGATCCCACATGGCCGATTGCGCCGGTTCGAGTCTCCTGTCCGGCGGCTTGAAAAACGCGGAGTGCGCGTGCAGGCGTGCCCAGAGTCCCGAAAAGTGGGAGGAATGGGGAAGGGATGGCGACGTGACCAACCCCATGGGGGAAAGGAGTGCTTTTTCACTTACTCTCTGTCGAACACTGGCACCCTTTGACAAGTTAAAAAATAAACAGTTAAAGATTTGATGTGTAAACCAGAGCCCTGGTGGTCTTAGTAAAGAGTTATTGTTGAGGTAAAAGGTCTGGCATCTTGGGCCAGGTGCAGAAATGAAAGGGTGCAGGGAGTGGGAGGAGAGATGCATTCTCAAATGTGAGCAGAAGACCTGGCCTTTGGAATAAAGGCATGATGACCACAGCAGGTGTCTGGTTTGGTGTGCTGGGTGGCAGCCTAGTGCTGGTTCAGAGCATTATGGTTTCTGAGTAAAGGCGTGAGTGTCTGAGCTGGGAGAACCCTGGGATGTGAATTTGAGACCTGATGTTGTGAGACTTGTCCAGGTGATGGCTGATGGGATTCTGAAGAGCCAAAGACAGAGCCTGGATTGGAGGCCTGGCATGGTCACCAGATTCTTGATGTCCAGGATTAAAGGCTTGGTGTCTGGGCCATACCCCTCCATCTGAGATAAAGGCTTAGCTTACAATTTCTGGGGAAGAATTGACCTAGACTCTAGCTGGTGGCATCCTGAGGGCCCAGTAGTTTTGTGTTTGAGCCAGAGAACCCTAGTCACTGAGCTACAGATCTGATCATCTAGGCTTGGGGTGGAGACGGGGCAGGTGGTGGCAGCCCTTGAGTCTGGGAGCCGGCAGGTGGCATGGTGTTGAAGGGTGCTGGACTCCCACATGGCCGACCGCAGTTCAAGTCCCAGACCTGGCCGCTTGCTTTCTCACTTTCTCTCTCTCTCTCCCTCTCTGGGCAAATTAAAATAGATAAATAAATAAAGATAAATAAAATATATATTTTTTAAAAGCCCTTGAGTCTGGAGTGGAGGCCTGGCATTGCCACTAGATTCTTTTTTATTTATTTATTTTTTACAGTGAGGTTTTTTTTTTATTATTTAACTTTATTTGTTATTATTATTATTATTATTTTATTATTCGACCAGAGAGAGGGAAAGTGAAGCCGCCAGGTCTGGGACTTGAGCTGCAGTCAGCCATGTGGGAGTCCAGCACCCCTAACCACCACGCCACCTGCTGGCCCCACCACTAGATTCTTGGTGTCCAGGGTAAGATAAAGGCCTAGCTTTTCAATTTCTGGGGAAGACCTGAGCTAGACTCTGGGGTAGTGGAATGACGAGGGGCCAAAGGCCAGGTGTCTGGAAGAGGCACGTTGTGAGGAGGTAAGACCTCCTCCAGGACTCAGGCCTGACATCCGGACCAGGCCCCAGTGTCTAAGAAATCTGGTGATCTGGGCTAGAGAGTGGGTGGTGGGGTTTGGAGGGCCGAAGTCTGATGTCCATGGGGCAGTCTCATGTCTGGCTCAGAGCCCGACTGAGAAGTCTCGTGGTCTGGGTCAGAACACGGGCCGTCGCGTTCTGAGGAGTAAAGGTCTGGTCTGGGTCTCCTTGCTGGTGTCTGGGTGTCTGTGACCTGGCACCGATGGCGGCCTACGAGGTCTGGGTCCAGGTCTGGAGTGCGGGCCCAAGTCCAGGTAGCGGCCGACTCTGAGGCCAGGTCTCTCTGCCGGCAGGAGGAAGAGGACCTCCCCTACGAGGAGGAGATCATGCGGAACCAGTTCTCCGTCAAGTGCTGGCTCCGCTACATCGAATTCAAACAGGGCGCCCCGAAGCCCAGGCTCAACCAGCTCTACGAGCGCGCGCTCAAGCTGCTGCCCTGCAGGTGGGAACGGTCCCGCTGCCCTGCCCGCCAGCCCCTACCCTGCCTTGTCTCATAGCAGACCTTGACCTGCAGACTCCCAGATGTCCCACTGTGTCCCTCCATTGCCGAGACTTATCATCCTTCCCCAGACCCCTTCTCCTGCGCTGCCTGCTGGGGCTCAGGGAAGGGCTCTGGGGGTTCGTAAGTGGACCTGTGAGTATCTGGCCCATCTGATTCCCAGCTACAAGCTCTGGTACCGCTACCTGAAGGCGCGCCGGGCCCAGGTGAAGCATCGCTGTGTGACCGACCCTGCCTACGAAGACGTTAACAACTGCCACGAGAGGGCCTTTGTGTTTATGCACAAGGTGGGGGCGGGCGAGGCCCGAGAGGGGCGGTGGGCGAAGCGGCGGGGTTGGCTCAGCGTGGTAGGAAGCGGGCTGGAGTCCGGTTGTCCTATGCAGGAGAGGTGCCTGGACTCAGCGCCGAGTCGGGGTTCTGGGTCCCGCTGCATTTACCAGAGTCCCTGGGCTGGGCTCAGCCATGGCCATCTGGTGTCCCTGGCCAGGCTGGGGAGCCCGAGGCTCAGTGCTGGCCGTCTCTCCCCACACTTCCAGATGCCCCGTCTCTGGCTGGATTATTGCCAGTTCCTCATGGACCAGGGGCGCGTCACACACACCCGCCGCACCTTTGACCGCGCCCTGCGCGCGCTGCCCATCACGCAGCACTCGCGGATCTGGCCCCTGTACCTGCGCTTCCTGCGCTCACACCCGCTGCCCGAGACGGCCGTGCGAGGCTACCGGCGCTTCCTCAAGGTGAGCGGACCGGCGGCCACAGGGACACTCGCCCCACGCGGGAGGTCACCGCACAGACAGGCTGTGGGAACAGGGCTCCTGGAGACACACAGGTTGTGCTGCCATCCGTGGGTTTCCCACTCTGCGCGCCAGCACCCGCTGTGTGGCTGGTGTGGGGACGGTGCTGGGGACCGTGAGTAGGACAGTCCCCGCCCACGTGCAGCTCCGAGCCTAACTGGCTGCGGAAACCAGGATCAAACCGCGGCCGTGGGAGCTAGAGCAGGCAGTGTGCAGGGAGGCGCGCACAGGATGGAGGTGGGCGCCGATTTCCCCAGCTGCTGGTCTGTCATGCGACGTGAGCCCGTGCTGTTAGGGTGGGCACCCATGGTCGAAGCAGGCTGGGGTACTGGGGCACAAGCCAGACCAGTCAGGACTGGGGCTGGGCCAGGGGATCCCAGCTGGAAAGGTCAGGACTGGGGCTGGACTGGGCAGGACCGGGGCTGGACCAGGGGGCTCAGGCTGAACCCGCGGGATGAAGGCTGGGCCACTGCAGGGCTTGGGCTGGCCCTGTAGGGCCCCGGCAGGCTGGCTTTTGGCCAGAACGGCAGTGGCTGGGTGGTGGCGGGAGGCTGGGAGCCACAGAGCGAGGGCACGGTGTGGCCTGCGCCCCCAGCTGAGCCCCGAGAGCGCGGAGGAGTACATCGAGTACCTGAAGTCGAGCGAGCGGCTGGACGAGGCGGCACAGCGGCTGGCCACGGTGGTGAACGACGAGCACTTTGTGTCCAAGGCGGGCAAGTCCAACTACCAGGTGGGCGTGGGGCCTGGCCGGTGGGTGGGCTGGCTGCCCCGACCCAGGCCAACCCCGCCTGACCCCGCTGTCCACCTGCGCCCTGCAGCTGTGGCACGAGCTGTGTGACCTCATCTCCCAGAACCCGGACAAGGTGCAGTCGCTCAACGTGGACGCCATCATCCGGGGCGGCCTCACCCGCTTCACCGACCAGCTGGGCAAGCTCTGGTGCTCGCTGGCCGACTACTACATCCGCAGCGGCCACTTCGAGAAGGTGCGCCGGCCTCCGGGCACAGGCAGGGTCTCCGCCATGGGGAGCTAGTGGAGGCGGACAGCCCCACAGGCCAGGGCTGCCGGTCTGGGTTAGGGCCTGACTGCCGTTCCCGCCAAGCTTCCGTGTCCCCATCTGCAGTGGGGTGACAGTGACTCCCTCGCCTGTAAGAAATCGGCTCGGTGAAACCTGCAGAGCACCACACAGGCCGATGTGAGGACCCCTCCCGGGGCAGAGTGACTCTGGCCGTCCCTGTTCCCTCGCCTCATGGTTGGGTTGCAGGGAGTGGGGGCAGTTGAGAGTCCCTAGGGCTGGCTGGGCTGCTCGGCCTCGGGGATGTGCGAGCAGGAGTAGGGCCAGAGCCCAGTGAAGGGAGGTGTGGGACTCGGGGTGTGGACGGCTAGGGAAGGCTGCCCGGCTGGGGGCGGGCTGGGGCAGGCGGGGGTGCGCAGGCACACACCTCGTGCCGCCCCTTTGAGCAGAAGGCACAGGCCCCGCTGGCAGAGGCAGCAGGGCAGGAGCATTTAGGACATGGTAGAGAGGCGTGGGTGAGGGGCTGGGACGGGGGCTGGGGGCGTGCGCTGGAGGGGGTCGCGCAGGCCCGGGGTGCCTCGGTGGGTATGCTGAGGTGAGGAACCCTCAAGGTGGACCTGGGGCACTGGGGAGCTGTCGGGCATTACTGGGTACGAGGTGCCCTTTATGTCTCCCTGGAGCTGCAATGTGGCCCCACACGAGGGACTGTCACAGTTTACTGAGGAGCCCACCTGGGCTGTCCCAGGAGAGTCCTGCCAGCGGGAACTCACCCCACCCCTGGCCCCACAGGCTCGGGATGTGTACGAGGAGGCCATCCGGACCGTGATGACCGTGCGGGACTTCACACAGGTGTTCGACAGCTATGCCCAGTTCGAGGAGAGCATGATTGCAGCCAAGATGGAGACCGCCTCGGAGCTGGGGCGGGAGGAGGAAGGTGAGGGTGGTAGCCCCAGACGGGGGGGGGGGGAACAGCCAGGGGCCTTAGCAGACCAGGCTGGGGACCCTAGAGGAGCCGGGGATGGGGCACTTCTCAGGCTTGGGCTGGGGTTGGGTCTTGGACAGCAGCGTAGCTGAGTCTTGAAGGCCAGGAGCCGGTGACTGGGGGCCAGCCGGAAGGGAGGGAGGGTCGGGGATGGAGGTGACTGCCGAGGCCCTGGCCCCCACCTGGGCCCTGACGAATACATCCGGTCCTCAGATGATGTGGACCTGGAGCTGCGGCTGGCCCGCTTCGAGCAGCTCATCAGCCGGCGGCCGCTGCTCCTCAACAGTGTCTTGCTGCGCCAGAACCCCCACCACGTGCACGAGTGGCACAAGCGCGTGGCCCTGCACCAGGGCCGCCCCCGGGAGGTGCATGAGGGTGGACGTCCAGCTCTGCCCTGCCTGTTCGGGGCAGCCATCCAGCTCCTCTGAGCCCCACCACGCCCCCTTAGAACCACTTCTCACCAGGCCCCAGTTCCGCCCTGCTGGGTCCCCTGAGGACCACGCCCATCAGACCCACCCGCAAGCTCCTAGGCCCCGCCCACCCCTTAGAACCACGCCCCAGTCAGGAACACAGCTCCGCCCCTCCACACCCGCCCCGCCTCCTGAGGCGCACAGCCCCGCCCCCTCAGCTGGCAGGGCCGGCTGACAGCCCTTCTGTTCCCAGATCATCAACACATACACAGAAGCGGTGCAGACGGTGGACCCCTTCAAGGCCACGGGCAAGCCCCACACACTGTGGGTCGCGTTTGCCAAGTTCTACGAGGACAACGGGCAGCTGGACGATGTGAGCTTCGTGTGTGTGTGTGTGTGTGTGTACATATGTGTGCATGCGTGCGCGCGCCTTTGCATTTGTGGTTGTGCCTGCACACCTGTGTACTGTCACAGTGCATGGGGGCAGCGGGCACGGTCTTAGCCTGGCTTCTGCCCCCACTTCCCGCAGGCCCGCGTCATCCTGGAGAAGGCCACCAAGGTGAACTTCAAGCAGGTGGACGACCTGGCGAGCGTGTGGTGCCAGTGTGGCGAGCTGGAGCTCCGGCACGAGAACTACGACGAGGCCTTGCGGCTGCTGCGGGTGAGAGCGTGCCCCGGTGTGGGGTGCCGGCACGCCGAGGGGAGGCGAGGGGAGGGAACCTCTGAACACCTCCCCGACCACCATGTCCCCTGCAGAAGGCAACCGCGCTGCCCGCCCGCCGGGCCGAGTACTTTGACGGCTCGGAACCCGTGCAGAACCGCGTGTACAAGTCCCTGAAGGTGTGGTCAATGCTGGCCGACCTGGAGGAGAGCCTTGGCACCTTCCAGGTGAGCCGGCGGGCCGGGGGCGTGGCGGAGGAGGGAGGGCCCGGGACGCCCTCCGACCTGTTGACCTATCGCGCCCACAGTCCACCAAGGCGGTGTACGACCGCATCCTGGACCTGCGCATCGCCACGCCGCAGATCGTCATCAACTACGCCATGTTCCTGGAGGAGCACAAGTACTTCGAGGAGAGCTTCAAGGTGAGGCGGGCCCTCCCCAGCGGCCTCAGCCCGGGTGCGTCCTCCAGGGCTGCTGGGACGGTAATCCTGGGCTTAGGCACAAGGTGGCTCTCATCTGAGTCCCGGAGGCGGCAGGGTGCTGGTAGGGCGTGCTCCTACTGAGGCCTCCCTCCCTGGCGGAAGACGGGGCCTTCTCCTGTGTCTTCCCATGCTCCTGTATCCGTGTCCCGATCTCCTTTTATGAGACTGCCGGTCTTTCATAGACGAGGCCCACTCCAGTGATGGGTGACCAGCCGTCTGGTCTGCAAATACGCCTGCGTCCCAGGGTGCTGGGGTGCAGGTCTCCTTGGCACTGGGGGCCGTGCACCTGCCGTGTCACCTGCTAGGTGACTAACCTTGTGCTCTGCCGTCCTGTGGGACCCGCCCTTGGGCTCTCGAGGGAAGCAGGGCCCCTGCAGTCCCTGGTGCCTGGGCCCTAACTGGGCAGCGAGGGGCGGACCGGCGGTCTCCCGGCCGACTCACACCCACGACTCCCCCGGGACAGGCGTATGAGCGCGGCATCTCGCTGTTCAAGTGGCCCAACGTGTCGGACATCTGGAGCACCTACCTGACCAAGTTCATCGCCCGCTACGGGGGCCGCAAGCTCGAGCGCGCGCGGGACCTGTTCGAGCAGGCGCTGGACGGCTGCCCCCCCAAATACGCCAAGAGTGAGGCGGGAGGGCCCTGCGGGGCGGAGACGGGGGGGGGGGGGGGGGGGGCGCTGGCGGGCTCCCCGCCGACCCCTGCGCAGGTCCTGACCCGGCGCCTCCCGTCCCCGTCCCCGCGCAGCCCTGTACCTGCTGTACGCGCAGCTGGAGGAGGAGTGGGGCCTGGCGCGGCACGCCATGGCGGTGTACGAGCGCGCCACCCGCGCGGTGGAGCCGGCGCAGCAGTACGACATGTTCAACATCTACATCAAGCGGGCGGCCGAGATCTACGGCGTCACCCACACCCGCGGCATCTACCAGAAAGCCATCGAGGTGCGGGCCTGGGGCGTGGTGGGGTCGGAGGGCCCCGGAGGACGGGAGGGGACCTGGCGGTGGGAGGATGGAGAGCGCTGGGCCTGTGGGCTGGAAGGAGCTGGGGGAAGCCCGGGGGAGAGTCTGGGTGCTGTGCTGTGGGGGGGAGAGCTCACACCCCCGCCTCACGTCCTGCTCCCACCCCGCCGGCGCGCAGGTGCTGTCGGACGAGCATGCGCGCGAGATGTGCCTGCGGTTCGCCGACATGGAGTGCAAACTCGGGGAGATCGACCGCGCCCGGGCCATCTACAGCTTCTGTTCCCAGATCTGCGACCCCCGGGTAGGGCCGGGTCCCTGGAGGGTGGGGGCGGGGGCGCCGTGGGGGTGTGGCCGAGCTCTCAGCTGACGCATGCGCCCCGCACCCACAGACGACCAGCGCGTTCTGGCAAACGTGGAAGGACTTCGAGGTCCGGCACGGCAACGAGGACACCATCAAAGAGATGCTGCGCATCCGGCGGAGCGTGCAGGCCACGTACAACACGCAGGTCAATTTCATGGCCTCGCAGATGCTCAAGGTGTCGGGCAGCGCCACCGGCACGGGTAAGCTGCGCCCCTCCGCCGGGCCGGAGCAACCAGGCCCAGCTTGGCCTCCCGCCTCAGCCTGCGTGCTCGGGGTCGGGTCTGAAGCCGGGAGGGGGCCCCGGCGGGTGACGCCCGGCTGTCCCGCAGTGTCGGACCTGGCCCCGGGGCAGAGCGGCATGGACGACATGAAGCTGCTGGAACAGCGGGCGGAGCAGCTGGCGGCAGAGGCCGAGCGCGACCAGCCCCCGCGGGCCCAGGGCAAGATCCTCTTTGTGAGGTGAGGGCCGAGGGGGGCTCGGGGCTCGGGGCACTGGTGGGAACAGGGCTGGGGGACAGGGCCCCCAACACCTGCTGCCCTCCACCCCCAGGAGCGACGCCTCCCGGGAGGAGCTGGCCGAGCTGGCCCAGCGGGCCAACCCCGAGGAGATTCAGCTGGGAGAGGACGAGGACGAGGACGAGGACGAGATGGACTTGGAGCCCAACGGTGAGGGCCCCGCGGGGGTGGGGGACAGGGGCAGGGCTGGCCCCCTCGGAATCCGGGCCTCACCACCTCCTCCCGCCTTCCCCAGAGGTCCGGCTGGAGCAGCAGAGCGTGCCGGCCGCCGTGTTTGGGAGCCTGAAAGAAGACTGACTCCTCTCTCCCCCCTGGAGCCCCCCTTCCCCCGGAACCCCCCAATACAGCCCATGTTTGTACGTCAGCTCTGAGCCTCCTTCCTGCCGCCCAGGGGCCTTAGGGAGTGCCAGCTCAGGGCGCTTGGCTGGCCGGATTGGCTGGGTTGGGGGGTGGGGCGGCCGCCAGGCCAAGCACACACCCACCCTTACCCCGCAGAGCCGGTTCTGGGCGCCCAGCTGCCCCCGCGTCAGTCCTGCCCAGAAGGCTCCTTCCCCGAGCCTGGAGGGCACAGGCTAACTGGCCAGGGCACCCACGCCCAGAGCGGAGGACGCCCAGGCCAGGCACCGGCCAGCTCAGAACGGGCTAGCCAGCGCTGTGTCCCTGAGGGGCCAGAGCCAGACCTCGCCCACAGGCCGTTCAGGGTGTGGTCCTTCGCCCTAAGCTCTGGGAAGCCATTAGCGGACTCTAAGCTATTAAGGGGTTTTAGGCATCAAGGGAGATAATCAGATTTGTGCTCCGAGCAGGTCACAGGCTGCCCGGTGGGCAGGAGGCGGCCGGGGACCTCGGGAGGCCCGGGCTGGACGAGGTGAGGAGGGCAGGAGTGGGGACCGGAGGGAAGCTGGACCCTGCCTGGCCCAGGGCTGCAGTGTAGACGCTGCATCTGAGGCCACCACAGCCCCAGAGGAGGGACACCCGGATCTCGCCCAGAGCAGTACCCAGGCCTGGAAACCAGACAGGCTGGCCAGGCAGACGGGCTCGAGTACGGACTTGGCCCGGGGCCAGACGCCAGGAAGGCCAAGAACAGCCACACGGGAGGGAAACTGGGCGGCGGGGGCAGGGAGGGCCGGTCGGGAGCCTCCTGTGCTGAGAGGTCACTTCAGAGGCGGCCGAGAAACGTCCATGGGGCAGGAAGGTGGGGGGTCTCTGGGGGCAGGAGAGCACTGGAAACCCAGCCAGCCTCAGAGGCGACAAGGCTCAACGTCTCTTTAAATTATTTTATTCAAGAAGGTGAGGAGGACAGACAAGGGGACTGAGCTGAGCCCTGAGTCCCTGAACCTCCCAGCTCAGCCCCCACAGCAGGGGCGGACTCAAGGTTAGGGGGCGGGGACTCCAGCCCCACCCAGACGGGGTCTGACGGACGGACAGGACCCAGGAATACAGACCGACTCCCCCAGGAGGGTGGCAGCGGCTGAGCACGGCCCGCCCAGGCGGGGCTATTTGGGGGTGCTGCCGCCCTTCTTGGGAGTGGTGGGCTTCTTGCTCTGCCAGAGGTGTCCCTGGATGGTGAAGGCGTCCACGCTCATGGACATGGTCTTGGCGGGGATCTGGGTGAAGCGCTTGCGGTCCGAGTTGTACTTGTAGATGCCTTCCACCATGGCGGGCGTGACCGTGCGGGGGCCGTAGCCCGCCAGCCGCGACAGCTCCTCCGTCTCCCCCGACAGCGTGTAGAGGGCCCGGAACTGACAGCTCGAGTCGCGGAAGAGGATCAGGAAGTGGTTGGCCTTGCTCTTCTCGATTTCCTAGCCCGGGAGCGGGGGCGGTGAGCGGGGGGGGGGGAAGGGCTGGCCCGCAGCCCCCTCCCGCGGGCAGGCACCCTCACCTCCAGGATGCGGTTCTTCTGGGGCTCGTTGACCTTGCCCGCCAGGCAGCAGTGCGACAGGGCGTTGTGGATGATGAACTTGTTCGATTTGGCGCTGGGTTCCTTGTACAGCCGGGGTCCTAGAGAGCAGGGTGGTGAGCAGGGACGACAGGCACCGGAGGGTCCAGCTGCCAGCCCCGGCACCCACAGCCCCGCTCACCCGTGTACTCGGGCACCGACGCCGGGGAGGAGGCGTTGCTGCCATTCTCCCAGTCCCGCTCGCGGCTGCCGGGCAGGCGGCTGGGGGAAACCAGGCCGGACGGGGATGGGGCCCTGTCAGGGAAGGGACAGCGTCAGGTGGGGTCCGGTGGGCGAAGACCCCCAGGGCAGAGGGGCCGTACGCACATGGGACACCTGCCCAAGTCCAGGCAGCACCCTCTCTGGCTCAGCTGATGGGCGCAGACAGCTCGCGGCCCACCTGCACCCCTGCACACGCCCGCATGCCCCAGCTGAAGCACACTCCGGGTTCACACAGATACACGCACACACGCCGACAGGCCCCGGGAAGCCACCCAGCACGTGACCCTCTGCCTGGCCTGTCTGAGCTCACCGGGACGTGGGCCTCTTCACCCCGAGGTTATTGGGGGTCTCGTTGGCCACCGTGGACAGCGACAGGGTGGACTGGGAGTAGATCTTGCTGAGACGTGAGCCTGGGGGTGGCAAGCATTCGGTCAGCCCCCACCGGAAACACCGCACCCCCAAACGTAGCTGGGGGGACGACCCCGCACCCCACTGCAGCTCCCCCAATACCAACAGGCAGGGTCAAACCCCACCTGACACCCCCATCCCAGGCCTGCCCCCCACCCTAGACCCCTGCACGTATGTCCCCCCATACCCAGGGGACCTCACCCAGCGAGCCCCAGAAAGGCCACGCTGGGCAGGCCCCACCCCCACAGGTCCTCACCCAGCAGGCCGCGGGCTGGGCTTCGCGCCAGGGCCGAGTCATCGCAGCAACCAGAGCGTGGCCGGGGGGCCCTCCGCCCGCCCCGACCCGGTCCCCCGGTCCCCGCGGCCCGGGGCCGCAGCACCTTATCGAGGTCATCCATTAGCTTCAGCTGGGCCCGGCGTTCATACTCCAGCCGTGTGAACTCCCCACGCCGGGGGCCCACCTCCTCCTCGGCCGGGGCCCGGGCGGCAGGGGCCGGGGCTGCCGCAGGGACTGGGGCGGGGGCTGTGGGGGCCACAGGGACCGGGGCAGAGGCCTCCTCCTGGGCCAACCTGTGGATCAAGTGGAGCCAAGCAGAACAGGTTGTGGGAGGCCGGATGGCGTCACCACTGGGCCCACAGGGAAGTCCTCGGTTCTAGGCGGCCCTGGACCCACGACCCAGGTTGGCTGGGGGTTCCCGCTGCTCTGTGTCCGTTTCTCCCTCTCATGTAAGAAATAACCAGCTCACGGAGTCACTGGTTCCCAGAGATGAAGGAAGGGTCAGGGGTGCCCATCCTGGGCCCGGCCTCACCTCGCAGCCTCCTTCTCCGCCTCCTGCCACTGTTTGCGCCGCCGGGCCTCCTCGGCCCGCCGCTGCTGCCGCTCCAGCAGGCTGGCCCGCTTCTGGGCCATCTCGTCCTCAGGCTTGTCTTCGTCCTGGGGACAGACGCTCAGTCCAGCTGGCCGCCCCTCCCCTGCTAGGCTGGAGTCTGATCACACGTTAACCCAGCCTGCCAGCAGCTCCTGTCCTTTTGTTTGAGAGATTTTTTCTATAGGGTGCATGCACTTGCCGGAGAGACAGAGATAGAGAGAGGAGTCACCCCCCAGGGGGGATGGCCACGCCACAATCCCTTCTCCATTCTCCTCTCAGGATTTTGGGCATGCACGTTCGCGCGCGTGGCGTGAGTTTTAAGCCACCAGGTCCAAACTCGAACTGCAGTCGACCATGTGGGAGTCCAGCAACGTAACAATTATGCCACCTGCTGGTCCCTGTCCTTTTGTCTTTGACACTGTTCTAAAGGCACTTGTTGGTGCCCACTTTATGGGCAGCCGCACGCTGAGTGCTGGGGTATACCAGGGATGGGGTAGGCCTGAGTGGTGCTCATAGCCTTCTGCCCAATGGAGAAGACAAATAAAACTGCAGACGGTTTGAACGCCTGGAGAGACGTGCCCCGAGCAGTCAGTCTACCCTGCATGGAGGGACCATCCTAGCCTGCCCAGGGGCACTGAGCGAGGCTCCCTGGGGGGAGCACCCCTGGAGAACGATAAGGACTTTACTGGGTAGGGTCAGGGGTGACTACATTGTTCCGGGCAGAGGAAAAAGCAGGTGCAAAGGTCCTGTGGCCAGAACAAACCTAGCAGGACATGGAACCAAAGGGAAGCACTGGTTCAAAGCTGGGGACGGTGGCATAGGGTGAGGTCAGAAGTAAGGAGAGCCGGAACCAGCAGGGTGCGTGCTGATTAAGGCGCTGGGCACTCCCACGCAGACCATCACGGTTCAAGTCCCTCTCTCTCAACACATTAAAATAAATGAATGAATAAAATAAAATTTTTTAAAAAAAGAAGAGCCCAGAGACATGAGGAGGAAGAACTTTTCTTCTAAGAGCAAAATCAAAATTCCTGAGGGCTGGGGCTGGCAGGTGGTGTGGTAGTTGGGGTGCTGAACTTCCACATGGTCAACTGTGGTTCAAGTCCCAGAGCTGATGGCTTACTTTCTCATTTTCCCTTTCTCAATCTTTCTGTCTCTGGTCAATTTTTTTCCCCAAATAATTATTTATTTATTTTTATTATGATTATTCTTTAATTTGACAAGAGAAAGAGAGAGAGGGAAAGTGAGAAAGCAAGCCATCAGGTCCAGGACTTGAACTGTGGTCGGCCATGTAGGAGTCTAGCACCTCAACCACCATGCACCTGCTGGTCCCCTCTCTGTCAAATTTTAAAAATAATAAATAAAGGGGCCAGCAAGTGATGTGGAGGTTAAGGGCGTTAGACTCCCACATGATCGACCACGGTTTGAGTCCCGGACCTGGTAGCTTGCTTTCTTACTTTTTCTCTCTTTCTGTCCCTCTCTGGTCAAAATTTAAATAAATAAAATAAAGTTCAATTTAAAAAAATTCCTTACGGGTCAACACAAAATGGCCAGTGCTCAGGGGGACGTAGGAAAGACCAGCCAGAGGAGACTGGGTGTCCAGGTGGGACCGGATGGTGGCTCAGGCTGCAGGTCCCACAATGATGTAGAATGACCAGGCACAGGGCAGGGTCGGGAAGGGGGACCAGTACAACCACGCTGGGGCAGGGGTGGGGAGTGGAGGAGATGGCATGCAAGATCCCAGCCCCGTTTGCCCACCCATCCAGCCCTGTCATCTGTCCATCACCGACTCGCCCACCATGTGCCCGCTCCGGTCTGACCAACCACCGTCCATCTGTCCACCCTTCCTCTGTCCATCCACCCACCTATCTGTCCATCTGGTCACTCCAGTTGTCTATCGGCCTATCCGTCTGTCCACCACCTCCATCCCACCCACCCATCTGGCCATCGCACCCACTCCTCCATCAGCAACGCCCTGTCTACCCAACAACCGGGGTCCCTCTGCACCCCCAGGAAGCCCCATCTGCTGACCCACGTCCATCCACCCGGCTGCCGCCCCCTCCCCACCTGTGCTGGCCGCTCACCTTATAGAAGAACCCGAGGCCAGCCCGAGGCTCTCCCTCGGACGACGCCTCTTCCTCTAAGGAGTCCTCAGCCCCGGGAGGGCTCCCGTCTCCCTCCTCCTCCGCCGGTGGGGCTTCCAGGCTGCCCAGCGGGATCTCAATGAGGGCCGGCCGCGCCGCGGGCTCCTCGG
Source organism: Tupaia tana (assembly GCA_026018925.1). Taxonomy (NCBI): domain Eukaryota; kingdom Metazoa; phylum Chordata; class Mammalia; order Scandentia; family Tupaiidae; genus Tupaia; species Tupaia tana. The sequence continues at coordinate 3,596,654 of JAKSZU010000030.1, read as the reverse complement.
GAGGTGTCCCCTCCGCCAGGAGGATGGAGGAGCGCGTCTGCACGGGCACCTGGCTCGGGGAGAACTTGCGCAGGTGGGGGAGGCTGTCCACGTCGTGCGGGGGCGTGAGCACCCGGGTCAGGGGCGCCAGCCGCAGCTCCGCCGGCCGCGCGTGTTTGGGGCTGCGGGGTGTCGGGCTGGGGCCGGGCCCAGGGCTGCGCCGGGCAGCGGGGGCGCGCCGGGCGGGGCTGGGGGATGCAGCTTTGGGCCCCGTGGGGCCCGGGATGACCCACGCGGCGGGTGCTGGGGCAGGCCCGGGGGCCTCGGGCGGGGCCAGGAGCCGCTGTTGCTGGTCCGTGAGCCTCTGCATGTCCCGCTGCAGGGAGCTCAAGGCGGCGCTGAGCTTGGTGACCGCTCGGTTATAGTCTCCCAGCCCCTCGGGGGGCAGCAGGCCCAGCTCCGGGGAGAAGGTCACCGACTTGGGCCGGGAGGAAGGCTCGCCCTGGCCCTCGCCTGCAGGCCGCTGCCCACCAGGAGCCGGGCCCTGCTCAGCCTCCGCCTCCGCCTCGGCCTCGGCCTCCGCCGCCGCCTCCCCGGCAGCCTCCCGCGGCTGCACCTGCAGGAAGGCGCTCTTGCCCAGTCGCTGGCGGTGCTTGGCAAAGATGGCCTCGATCCGCCGCTTCTGGGCCTCGATGGCCCGGCGCTTCTCCTCCAGACGGGCTCCGAGCTCGCTCATCTCCGAGCTCAGGGCCTCGGGCGCGGTGGGAGCAGACGTGGGGGACGCGGCTCCCGACTCGGCCTCGGCTTTCACCAGCTGCTTCTTGCGTTCCGCGAAGCTGGTCATTTTCACTTCGGAGTTGGTGGCCACCGGGGATGATGTCGCCGCCTTCGGGGACCCCTCGGATGGGGCTGGTGCTTTCGATGTCTCCCCCAGCGGGCAGGGAGAAGGTTTGGAGGGGGCCTCTGGGTGGGGCACGTAGGCGGGTGGTTTCAAGGCTCCCTCGGATGGGTAGGAGGAGGACAGCGGTGGTTTCGAGGGCCCCTCGGGGGAGTGGAGGTAGAAGCTGCCGTCGGCGGCCCCGTCCGGGAGCAGGCGAGGCTCGGCGCTGTGGATGATCTGCAAGGCCTCTTCAATAGTGGGCAGGTCTCCGGGCTCCGGGGCCGGCTGCGTGGGGGTCCGGGCGGGCATGGGTCGTGGGGGGCCCAGACTGTCCGAGCTGACGGAGCGGAGTAAGACGGGGTCTCCCATGACGACATCCACGTCGCTGTCCAGGCCAAAGGGGGTGCTGAACGACACGGCCTGGGAGAGGGGCCGGCTGGGCGGCCGGAGGGAGGGGTCAGCCCCTGGGACCAGCCTCGGCCCGGCCCGGCCGCAGCCTGCCCTCGAGGTCGCTCACCTGAGCTGGCGGTTCCAGGCCTTGCCCAGGGCCTCCATGTGTGACATGGACGGGGAGGACTTCAGGGAGCCTGGGGAGGGGCACAATGTCACTATGGGGCCAGTGGGAGGCCTGGGTGGGGTCAGCAACCTCTGCCAGGTCACTGGTGAATCACTGATGGGTCATTGTGTGGTCCGGGCAGGCTAGAAGTTTCCAGAAATGGCACCAAGGGCCACTGAGAATGAATAAAGGGCCCCAGGGAGCCGCTGTGGAAGTCACCCCGGGGTCAGGGACCCTCATGGGGGCCACTGGAGAGGCCAACATGAGGTCTGCTGGGGCAGCCTTTTTTTTTAAATTTTGCCAGAGGATGCTGGCGCCTTTCAGAGCGAGAAAGAGAGAAAAACGGAGAGTAGGAAAACACCCCCAACGGGGGACGTCCGTGCCACAATCCCGTCTCCATTTTCCTTTCGAGATTTGGGGCATGCATGCACACACACCTAGTGTGTTTTTCAGGCCATCGGGTCTGGGACTTGAACTGCAAGACTGGCAACATGGGATCCAGTGTCTTAACCTCTATGCCACTGGCTTTATTTATTTATTTATTTTTGCAATTTTTGAGAGAGGTGTGTGTGCTTGCAGGAGAGAGGGAAAGTGAGAAAGCAACCCCCATGGCGGAGATGGCCATGCCGCAATCCCTTCTGCTCTAGTCTCGTCTCGGGATTTTGAGCGCCCACGCACATGTGCCCGGTGTGTTTGTCAAGCCGCCAGGTCCAGGACTTGAACCGGGCAGTCAGCCAGCACACCACCACCTGGGCAGTGTTTGGGCAGGGTCCATAGGGACTGAAGCCAACCCTCCGCTCACCTGTGGATCCTCGGAGCGGGGACTGGGGACCCCCAGACGACAACAATGGGTGGCGGAAGTTGAAGACGGGAGAACTGCCAAGAGACAGACCTCAGTCTGGGGACCCTGTCCCCTCCCGTGCCTCTCCCGGGGTGGACCAGGCTGTCCCTGATCCTTTCTGAGCGCCCGGCCAGCAGATGCACACCCCGATGGTGGACACTCACCCGACAGAGGGACCATACCTGCTGCCGCTGGTATTCTGAGGTGGGGAGGCCTCGGTGCCCCGGGGGGAGGCGGCTGTGGTGCAGAGAGGAGGGTCAGGTGGGGCTGGGGCTCCCCCCGCCCACCGTGGACCCCAGCCGCCCGCATCTCACCGTGACCGTCGGGCAAGTCCTTGACCTGCACGAAGTCGGGCTTGAGCACCTCGAAGCACACGAACATTTCGGCCAGAAGCACCACCAGGTTGACCTGCAGACCGAGGGCGGTCAGCCATGGCCCCCGCGGCCCCCACGCCCGCCTCGGCTCCCGGGGCTCGGCCCGGCCTTACCTTGAGGGGCGGCGGGACATAGAGTAAGTCCTCCAGGGCCAGCGGGCAGCCGCGAGGGAGGCGGGAGGCACAGAAGTCCTGCACCAGCTGGAGGTTGTACAGGCTGTCCGCCACAGACATGGGGTCCTTGAGGCAGACCTCTGTGGGGACACAGCGCCTGGGTCCCCAACTCTGCAAAGGAGGACGGCTAGCGCCGCCCCCACCCAGGGCTTGGCTCACAGAGCTCTCCTGGGTGAGCCCCATAGCTAGTGGTTAAGGGAGCCAGAGCCCACATGGCTGACCAGGGTTCAAGTCCCGGGCCCCAGCAGCTTCAAAAACACGCTGGGCGCCTGCCAACCCCAAATTCCAACAGGCTGGAGAAATGGAGAAGGGACTGGGTGTGCATATGTCCCTCGCTCTCTGTCCCTGGTCTCTCTCTGGCTAGAGCACACCCCTCTGGAATCTACTATCCAAAAGGCACCCTGGATAGTGTCTTTCTCCCTCCCCTAGAACCCTCAGGGGTCTATAAGGTCAAGAGAGTGTGTTGAGGGAACCAGCAGTTAGCGTAATGGCTATGTCGCTGGACTCCCACATAGTCAACCACGGTTCGCGTCCCGGACCCGGTGGCTTAAACTCACGCCGGGCGCGTGTGCGTGCGTGCCCAAGATCCCGAGAGGAGAATGGAGGAGAAGGGATTGCGGCGTGACCATCCCCCCTGGGGGGTGATTTCTCGCTTTCTGTCTCTATGTCTTTCTCTGTCTGTCTGGCAAGTGCACGCGCCCTATAGTGAAAACTTCTCCAAAAAAAAAAGAGAAAAGAGAGTGTGTTGAAGGCCAGCAGGTGGCGCAGTGGTTAGGGCACTGGACTCCCACATGGTCGACCACCATTCAAGTCTTGGACCTGGTGGCTTGCTTTCTCACTTTCTCATTTCCTCTCTCTCTCTCACTGTCTCTGATGAGTGCATGTGCCCTATAACAAAATTTAATAATAATAATAAGAAGAAATAAAATTAAATGGATAAATAATATAAAACAAAACAAAAAGTGTGTTGAGGCCAGGAGGTGGCATGGTGGTTAAGGACACTGGACACTCCCACGTGGCCGATGGCAGTTCAAGTCCCGGACCTGGTGGCTTGCTTCCTCACTTTCCCTCTCTCTTTCTCTCTCTCTCTCTCTCTCAGGTCAAATATAAATAAATAAATAAATAAATAAATAGTGTGTCTATTTGTCCTCACTAGATCCACGGCATCTACAATGGGGTCTGGCCTACAGACCACCTTCCATACATTTTACCAGCAGCGGAAATAAATTCGATGCTGCTCAGAGAGGTTCAGACGCGTGTGCAAAGTCACACAGCCACTTACGGGTAGAGGCGGCGGCAGGCACAGGTCTGGCCATTCCAGAAGCTACTTGCCAACCACTCCAGCATACTGGTCACCCAGACGTGGGGACAGGGACTTAGGACGCCTGAATCCCTAGGATGGGGTCTAGCCTGGACCCATACACTCACCTTCAAGTCGCAGGAGCTGGGGACAATAGCAGTGGATGGTGGCGGCCAGCGCGGCCCCGCTGGCCAGGTCCTGGAGGGTAGTCACGTTCGGAAAGCAGGGGGCCCGGCGGGCCACCGCGCGGTCCTTACGGTATCGGATCTGTGGACGGGAGCAGGGGCAGGTTGGCGATCAGGCCGGCCCTGGCCAGGGTCATGCAGGCTGGGCAGGGAGGCCTGGGGGTTCCGCCAGGAGGGGGCGGGAAGCCAGGGGTCCCAGAGCCAGAGTGGGGGGCCAGCCTGGAGCAGGGGAGGGGCAGCAGCAAGAGGCCGGGGACGTGTCTGCGAGCAGCCAGGCCAGCAGCAGGGCTAGGACGGGACTCCTGGGGCCCCGGGGCGGGGGATACATTACCATGGGGGGTTTGCTCCCCGACTCCTTCAAGCAGAAGGCAATTGCGTGCTAGGGGGAGAGGAGCAGCCGTCAGCGGGGCGGGAGGGGTGCTGAGCTGCTGGGCCCCCAAGCCCGCCTCCGGGGGAGGGGGTAGTCCTGACCCCTGGCCTGAGCCCTGGCCGCCCAGCTTCCTAACTATGCTCTGGCCGGCTTCGGGGACCCCAGCTCCTCCCAGCCCTGAGGGACCCCACAGAGCAGGCTCCCATGCAATGAATTCTCCTCCCACAAAAGACCCAGGCCTCCAGCTTTGGGAGAGGACGCAGAGGAAGCAGGTAAGCAGGACAGGAAACCCCCTAACCCAGGCCCCAGGGTAGGGGGCAGCAGTGAGCAAAGGCAGGGACCCCATCCCCAAGCCTCCCTCATTGTTTATCTGCTACAAGAAGGAATTATATGAAGCACAGAGAGGTTTAGATACTTGTGTGAGGTCACACAGCTAATTAGGGGGAAGAGAGTCAAACTTCAAGCTTCACGGACGGGACTTCTCCTCCCCAAAGCTGGGAGGGTTAGGGATGCTGACTGTGTATGTGTGTGTGTGTGTTGGGGGGGGGTGTCTCAGTTAAAAAGACTTTTTATCTTCTGGGTTTAGGGGTCTTCCTCTTGGCCCGGAAGATCTCTTCCAAGTGCTTTGCCCACTGAGGTCAGGAGCCAAGTCTGATGGCTGGGGGGGCAGGGTCTCCTTTCAGAAATGCTGAAGGTCTCCCCCCCCCCCCCGGGAGCTGAGGGACAGACTGGCAGGGGGTGCAGGTTCCATGACTAAGGGACACGCAGTGCATCCACCCTGTCATTTCACAGTTCATGGCGGCGACCCCACCCTTCTCTTGGTTGAGAGGGGTTTTCTCTCCACTCCCAGGGCTGGAGTCCCATCCCTTTGCTCACAGCTGGGGGGACGTAGGAGAGGGCGCAGACAGGCAGGCAGGAACAGACAGACACGCAGACAGAGCAACAGGCGGGGCAAGCAGACGAGGTGGACAGACAGCCCCACTTACAGGAACCAGCTTCCAGTACCAGCGTGTAGGGCACTGATGCGAGAGCAGAGAGGAGGGCGGGAGCCGCGTAGGGGACAGGGCAGAGGGAGAGAGAGATTGAGAAGGAAAGAGGGAGTGTCACCTCCAGCCCTGCCACCTCGGGAGTGGCCGTGGGCACAGCCCGCCTCGCCCGCCCCAGCCCTGCGATCTCCCGGCCTCGTGCGCCCACTGCCCGAGCCTCACCGAGGGCTGCGCGGGGGCTGTTCCGTCCGCAGGGGCTGCAGGAGACGCTCGCTGGGCCGCCTCCTGTTCCGTCTTTTCCTGCAGCCGCCGCACGGTCTGGGGGCAGGGAGAAGTCAGTGCCCTTTGGTCGCTGGGTCATTCTGGTCCCCTCTCCATCCTGGCCCAACCTCACCTACCGTGTCCACCCAGAAAAGGAGCTTATGCTCCAAGCTCGGCAGGGCCAAGGGACCCGGCAACGTCTTGGTCCACTCAAAAGCGAAGGCAACCATGAGCGCGTCGATGACAGCTAGGTGGGCTCCCTGTGGGGACAAGAGCTAGAGGGTAAGACCAGAGCACAGACTGGTGGGGCCTCTGCACAGAGAGGGCCAAAGAACAGGAAGAACCTGATGGTGGGCGGGGTTCTGGGTGGGCGGGGTCATGCCCAGTGGGCGAGGCCTCGAGTGACAGACCCGCTCTTAAGATAGGTGGGCCATGCAGGCAAGTCCTCAAGGCCGGGACCTGCGCGGTTTTGGGGAGGAGCTACGTCTGGTAGGTGTCTGAGGGGAGGAGCCCGGTGTGATAGCTGAGCTTGTGGGAAGGGGTCAGGCTTGATGGATATAGCTACGGGCAGCCTCCCTGCTAGTGGGAGGAGGAGCCAGACCTGGTGGGAGGAGCTTGAAGAAGCCAGGATTGATTTAGGATGCTTGAGAAGAGGACCTAGAGCCAGTGGGCGGGGCCAGGCTTGATGGGTGGAGCTTGAGAAGTCAAGCCCAGCGGGAGGTGCCTGAGAGGAGGAGCCAGGCCTGGTGGGAGGAGCTTGAAGAAGCCAGGATTGATTTAGGATGCTTGAGAAGAGGACCTAGAGCCAGTGGGCGGGGCCAGGCTCGATGGGTGGAGCTTGAGAAGTCAAGCCCAGCGGGAGGTGCCTGAGAGGAGGAGCCAGGCCTGGTGGGAGGAGCCAGGCCTGATGAACAATGCTTGAGAGGAGTCAGGGCTTGTGGGCGGGGCCAGACTTGATGGGTGGAGCTTGAGACAAGAAGCCAGGCCTGGTGGGAGGAGCTTGAGAAGAGGAGGCAGGCCGGTGGGAGGAGCCTGACAGGAGGGGCCAGGCCTGTGGGAGGATGTTTCTGAGGAGGGCGGGCTAGTGGGTGGGGTCAGCTTGATGGGTGGAGCTTGAGGAGAGAGGCCAGGCCTGGTGGGAGGAGCTTGAGGAGAAGGCAGGCATGGTAGGCAGGGCCTAACGGGCAAGGGCGTGGCCTACCATGAGAATAGGCTGGTGCCTCAGGTCCGCCTCCCGCACCGGGCGCTCAGGCAATGCAGGCACAGTGCCCCTCCGCGCCAGCAGAGCCAGCAGCGCAGAGGGGCTGGGGGGTGTCTCGAGCTGCGGCAGTGCCTGGCGCCAGGCTCGGCAGTAGAGCTCAGCTGAGAGCAGCAGTCGCGTCACTGGGGGCTTCACGTGCTCCTGCGCGTACTGGTCCGTGTAGAAGGGCTCCCACAGCTCCGGGGGCACGTGCTCTGCGGGGCGTGGGGGGACAGGCAGGTCAGGCCTACATACGCACATGTACAACCATGTGGCCCCAACTAAGGGGTGGGGTCTGGGCTAGGGAGAGAGGTCCCGGGAAGAGAGAAACAGGGCTGGGCTGAGACCAGCAGGTTTCCCAGAGGAAGGACTGACGGCTTGCAAGATGCAAAGGTCTTGACATGGCCTCCAGCAGATGCACTTACAACAGAGGACAGGGGAGGGGAAGGGAGAGGAGGGGAGGCTCCCCCAAGAGGCCTGCTGGGTGGGTCAGGTAAGCTCCAGGGAAAGGCCTCTCAATGGTAATAACCTTCCTGTGCTGGAGGGTTCTGGACTCGTCTAAACC
>JAKSZU010000030.1:3496384-3588844 GCA_026018925.1 Tupaia tana | reverse complement strand
GGCAACTTAAAATTCATGTTAGGTGCGTGTGCGTGCGTGCCCAAGATCCTGAGAGGAGAATGGAGGAGAAGGGACTGTGAAGTGGTAATCCCCCCTGGGGGGTGATTTCTTGCTTTCTATCTCTCTGTCTTTCTCTGTCTCTCTGGTGAGTGCATATGGCCTATAGCAAAAATCTGTCTCAAAAAGAAAAAAAATCTTTTGCACCAAAATAAATTTGTATTTTAATCCATTGTTCCACAGGCTTTTTGAAGTCCCTCATGTTGCCTGGTCACATTAATGGACCGAGCTACACAACAATGTCCCCTATGGTGTCTGTGACCCACTGGGGGCCATCTGTCACCAGTCCTGGGACATGAAGTCATAGCATCCTCAAACACCGGGGCCTCAGCACGGGAGATCTCGGACGCGCCCCTCCCACCCTACCCGTGGCCTGCCAGTGGCCCTGGGCCACCCGCTCTCACCATCTCGGACGCGCCCCTCACACCCTACCCGTGGCCCGCCAGTGGCCCTGGGCCACCCGCTCTCACCATCTCGGACGCGCCCCTCCCACCATACCCGTGGCCTGCCAGTGGCCCTGGGCCACCCGCTCTCACCATCTCGGACGCGCCCCTCACACCCTACCCGTGGCCCGCCAGTGGCCCTGGGCCACCCGCTCTCACCATCTCGGACGCGCCCCTCACACCCTACCCGTGGCCCGCCAGTGGCCCTGGGTCACCCGCTCTCACCATCTCGGACGCGGTGCTGGGGCTCGCACCCTCTGGGGAGCCGCCCTCGTCCCTGGAGCAGTCGGGTCCCACGTCCTCCTCGTACTCTGTCAGGCAGTCCGATTCCTCCCCTGGAGCCGGGCACGGGGCACGGGGCACAGGTCACCCAAGAGCTCTGGGCCCAGCCCACCATCCCAGCGCCTGCTCGGCTGCTCACCGTCAGCACAGCCGTCAGAGACGTAGCTCGTGGGGGGCTCGATCCGGGACACGATCTCTGCCAAGTCGGTGAAGCCAGAGGTTGGGAAGGCGAGCACCTGCGGGAAGGCACGGATGAGGCTCTCAGAGGGTCTGAAGGGCCTTGGGGCTTCTGAGGGGCCCAGGGGTGTCTTGAGGACCCAGAGGGGAACTTGAGGGCAACTCTCTAGAGTCAGGGGAGATCTGAGGGACTCAGGGTGTGTCAGGCCCTTTGAGGCTTGGGGATGATCCAGAGTGGGGCGAAGGGTCCGGAATCTCAGACCACAGGCTTACGTCTGCACGGCGGCTCTCGTTGAGGTCCGTAGACCGCCGGTCCGTAAGCATTTTCTCAATGATGTTACCCCCGGCTCCAGCCTCCGAACACGGCCTTCCCGTGCTGGTAGCCCACGTCCTGTCAGAAGTGAGGGGGTTGAAGCCATGCCTGCAACCCCGTTCTGCTTATTCCCAAGCTTGTCTGTCCCTTCACTAGCCCCTCACATGCCTGAGGCCCTGGAGGAGCTGGCAGATGAAATAAACATTTTGTGGAGTCAGACACACATAGCACACTTGCCTACACATCCTGGCTGTGCCACTGCCAGACATTACTAATCAATCTCTCCATATTACTTTCCACTCAGCCCCATGCAGTGTGCTAGGTACCAAATGTCATAGAAAGGTGGTGTGCAAGCTCTTTTCAAGGTCTGCAAATATGCAGTACTTCTGTGGTTATCTCCATATCCCATGACCAGAGCAGACATCATTAGTCCATCACAGCACAGTTGCCCAGAATCCAGAGAAAACACCTGACCATTTTTACCCAGGGCCTCTGGGCAACAGCTACTGATCAATTTCAGTTGTCATGGGCTATGATACATTTTTTGGACTCAGTGGCACATGACATACATGGTGTTATGTTCCTCTCCCAGACCTGTCCTGTGGCAGGCATTACTAATCCACCACCATTTCCATTCCCACTGATGTAAAAATAGAGTTAGATATTGCTATATAGTGCTTCAAGCGGTGCACAAGAAGTTAACTCAATTCACACTCAGTACGTGTGCTGCCACGCCTACTGCCACACTCATTACCGACAGGCATCGCTAATCGATCGCCAACCCACTTCCCACGGATTCACAGATGGAGTGCTAGCATCCTTTCCCTCAGGCTGCTCTAAGCTTTAAGCAGTGAAGTTCTACGGGCCCACCACACGGGCACCAGGCTGCTCCCACCCACTCACATAGATCTGGTCGAATTTCCCAAAGTCCATGGTCTTGAAGCAGTCGATGGGCGGCCGCAGGTACTCGCAGTAGGAGCTGGACTTGACGACCTCCAGCTGCCGCACGCAGGACACGTAGGCCAGGCGGGACTGGATCTCGGCCATGTCTGGGACCTTCACCTTGTCCGCCCAGGGGTTGAGCCGCTTCCACAACAGCCACCAGCCGGACAGGCTGTCCCCATAGGTGCTGAGGTCCGTCTCGTCCTGGCTCCCCACGTCGATGGCAATGACCGTCTTGGCGCCCATGCTTCGCGCGATGTCCGCTGTAGGGTGGGGGTCAGGGGTCAGACGGCTGCTCCCTACCAGGGCCCAGGAGGGGACGTCCGACCACTCCCACAAACACCACCATGCAAATGGTCACACGGAGATAGCCATGCAGACGACGTGCGGGCATGTGAGTGTCATGCAAATGGATGCAAATGATGTCGACGAGTATGGCTGGATGTTGGTGTCGAGGTTTGGAGAGGCAGGGCCAGAGGGACAGTGTCACCGAGGAAGAGAGACAAGGCTGGGCACCAGGGGGACAGAGAATCCAGGTGCAAAGAGACCCCTCAGGGCTGAGATGAGGGAGCAGGACAGAGAGGTGGGCATGGGGGGTGATGGCCCTGTTCCCACGTGCCCCAGGGAGTGGGCGGGAGGCAAAGACCCAGCCCTAGGAGACCCTCAAGTTGCCACTGGATTCTGCCACATAACCCCTGAGCCCTTGGTGTTTCGGAGTACCTATGCCCACGCCCACGTGTCTGTGGATGCATGCGTCTCTGTAGACACCCCAGGCCGATCTGCATGTGTTTCGCTGCACTTCAACCTAATTGATGGTCATGTGTATCTCCCTGTGTCCCTGAGTGTGGCTGTCCCCCTCCAAGTTTGGACACGCTCGCTCCCGTGTGTGGGGCAGGGCAGCAGGCTCATTTGTGTCCAGTCCAACAGCAGGAGCTGGCCAGCTTCTTCAAAGGGCCAGAGAGGAAATGGTTTCGGCTCTGTGGGGCCAACGGCCTCCAGCCAGATGACTCAGCTCTGCGGAGGCAGCGCCAACGCAGCCACGCACAATATGAAGATGACCTGGCGTGGCTGTGTCCCCGTAAAACTTTACTTAGGGACCACCGACGGCATCAGTTACATGGCTGGACTCCCATGTGGTTGACTGAGGTTCGAGTCCCGAACCCAGTGATTTAAAATGCATGCCAGGTGCGTGTGCGTGCATGCCCAAAATCCGAAGGGGAGAATGGAGAAGGGATTGTGGCATGGCCATCCCCTTTGGGGGAGCGATCTCTTGTTTTCTGTCTCTCTGGCGAGCACACGCACCTTATAGCAAAAATCTCTCAACAAGACAAAACAACTTTATAAGATCAAGCGAACGGCTGGATTCGGCCTGTGGGTTACAGTCTCCTGACCCCTGGCCAACGGGACTGTGAGCACGTGTAGAGTGTGTGTGCATGCTGTGGGCTGCACACTTCCCCCCGCCTATGTGTAAAGTCAGTGAGCATGACTGACCTGGTCACACTGATGCCCTGTCTGACACACGTGTGTACACACCTCCACCCTGGAGACAACACGCAGGATGGGTGTGTGTGGACAAATACCGTGTCTCATCAATGCACGTGTGTGCACGTGTGTGCACATGTGCATGTGCTCCTCACATGAGCACCGAGAACATGTGTTCACATGTACCTGATGTGTGTGCAAACACTGAACTGTTGGATCCGCACGTTCCCTGGCATGTGTGTACGTGTGTGTCCACCTGTGTCTAACAGCACAGGAGCACACGTGTGTACCTTTCAGCTGCACACCCTGCTGCCCACGGGTACGCCCATGTATCTGCTCGTGCACGTGAGTGCATGTGTGCACGTGTGTCCTGCCCGCGTGTGCCCTCCTGTCGGCGTGTGTGTGCGTGCGCGTGAGCGCGGGCAGCCACTTGCCTGGCAGGTTGTTGATGTAGCCGCCGTCCATGAGCAGGTGCCCGTCCTTGGGGTCGCACAGCGGGGGCAGATAGCCCGAGAGCGTCATGCTGGCACGCACGTACCGCCACAGGGAGCCTGCCCGGTGGGACACACAGACACAGACACGCACAGACACGCTCAGACACGCTCAGGGCCCGGCCAGCTGGGCTCGCTGACCTGGCACGTTGTTGACGTAGCACCCGTCCACCAGCAGGTGCCCGTCCTTGGGGTCGCAGAGCGGGGGCAGGTAGGGGCAGTAGGAGGCGCTGGCCCGGACGTAGCGCCACACGCAGCCTGTGGGGACGGCGTGAGCGGGTGAGGCGCCCGATGAGCCTCGCAGCCCCCTCCCCTGAGGACGGACGTACCTGGGGCCTCTGGGGCATTAGTGGGTGACGGTTAGTGTCGGTGCTCAGGCCGGGGTGGACGGTCACTCTTGTTAACAACTTGGCTGCCCTCCCCGCAGCACCCCCCGCTCCCGGCGGCCAGAGCCGTCGCTGCGGCCGGGCGGGGCACCCACCGTCTTTGTGGACGCGCATGGCCGAGGCTGTGATGTCCGTGGTCACGTTGAAGTATGGCAGCCAGAGGTCCTATGGGGACAGGGACAGGAGGTGGGAGTGGAGGGGGCCCAGTGGGGGCGGGGACGGGGGGTGTGGCTCCGGGCGGGCCTACCTCGATCTGTTTGTCCTGGAAGACCCGATGGATGCTGCGGTTAAAGGCCGAGCCCGTGAACATGGAGGTGACGGGGTACGTGAGGTCGAGCACCGGCTCAAGCACCGAGGTCATGCTCTAGGGTAAAGGGGGTCGGCCAGGGTCACACGGGGAGAGTGCAGGAGTGACGCTGTCACCCAGGGCCACCAACAGGGCAGCCACCAAGGGTCTAGCCAGCTCTAGCTGGGGTTAGGGACAAGGGTCACTAGAGGATGTTCCAAAGGGGTCATCGAAGTCACAGGTTATCGCTCTAAGGGTCACGGTCAAGCCAGGGTTAACAGGTTAGATAAGGAAGGGCCACCTTGAGCCCAGAGGCCCCTGGAATCAGGCTGAGGCAGAGTCCTGGTTTCAGGGTGCTCCTGGGTGCAGCGACCCCTCCCGGTGACACACACCTTGGCCCACTCCCGCGCCCGCTGCTTGGTGCGGCTGGCGCTGCGCTCCTCGGCGTACAGGGCCCCGATGAAGGAGCCGATGGACGTGCCGCCCACCAGGTCCACGGGGACTCCCGCCTCCTCTAGTGCCTTCAGCACCCCGATATGCGAGCAGCCCCTAAAGCGAGGAGGACCTCGGTGACCAAGGCATCCGCTAGGCCCCGCCCCCAGGAGGCCCCGCCAATGGGGTCCCTCCCAGGAAGTGAGCCCCACCCCTCGAACAGCCAGGCCCGCCCCTCACCTGGCCCCGCCCCCGCCCAGCACCAGGGCGATCGTGTTTCCGGTGAGCACCCGCGCCAAGCGGGAGAAGTCGCTGTGTCGGTCCACACGCCTGGAGAAAACCTTCTCATAGAGCTCACGCTGGCATGGGGAGAGAGAGCCACGGCCCGTGAGGATGGGAGGTAGGGCCTGGGGAACCCTCCCTCCCTCCCTGGCCCAGGCCCAAGCCCCGCCCCTCACCAGCTTGGCAGGGCTGCGGCGCGAGAAGAGGCGGCGCGGACAGCGCAGGTGCAGGTGCCCCGAGCACCAGCTGCGCATGTTGAGCCACTCGACGGTGCGCGTGGGGCCCGGGCCCTCCTCGCGGTGCAGGAGGACGAGCTGCTTGAGGGCGCGCACGGCCGTGTTCTCCAGCATCTGCTCCAGCTGCGGAGGGGACAGCGGAGGTCGCTGCTTTCCCCCAGCCCAGCCCAGCATGGGTCCCTGGTGACCGCGCCCCACGGCGAGCGTGTACGTGGCCCTCTGCAAGTACGGGAGGGCAGGGGCCAGGGTCCCAGGGTGGGCTCACTGCAGAGCCTCCGGACCTGGCCGAGAGTGGGCTCCTGGTCGCCGAGGCCCACGATGAGGATGCAGTCCGCCTGGCGCAGGCAGCGCACGGTCCAGGGCGTCAGCGACGCGTCGGTCTGGTAGAGCACGATGCGGTGCGCGTCCTCCTGCTGTGCCAGCCACCCGGATAGCCGGAACTCCTGGATACTGGGGCGGGACACGGGGGCGTCATCCTGGGGCCTCCTCAGCTCCACTGCTGGGAGAGGCTTAGACAACCAGGCCTCCCACAATGCACATCTGCGCCCTAGACGGGAGGAGGCGCCCCACTGTCTCCCCATTGGCCTTGGCTGGGACCTGGTCAGAAAAAAAATCAGAGACTCCAAGCATGCCTTCCGGTCTCCCTGCTCCCCTCTGCAACCCCGACACGCACCTATCCAGCGCAGAGGCCCCGAGGCGCGCCCGGATGATGTCACTGTTGAGGAGGAGCGTGGGACCTAGGGGTGAGTGAGGAAGGAGGTTAGGGACCACACTCAACAGAGCTGGGGGCTCTCCCAGAAGAGAACACCCTCCACTGCACCCCTGGAGCTGCCCCGTCCTGCCCCACTCCCCACTGACCCACCAGGCATCTCCGCGTACTGACCGATGCCCCGCCCATGTGTACCGTGTCCAGCACTGACCGATGCCCCGCCCACAAGTACTGTGCCCCCACTGACCGATGGCCCGCCCACAAGTACTGTGCCCCCACTGACCGATGGCTTGCAGGGCGTGCTGCAGCTCGAGCGTAAAGGCCACCATGGGCACCTCTGCACACACGGGCAGGACCGCCACAGTTGCCAGGTTGCTGGCTGGGTTGGTGAGTTCCGAGGGTGGGGGGACGCCCAGCCCTGAGCCTGCAAAGACCCCGGTGGGTAAGACCAGCTGCGCAAACCCGTTATAGGAGAGATGGACCCTCCTTCTCCTCCTCTAAGATCCCTGCGTCCAGTCTCCACGGTACCGCCTGCGGGGGCCATCCTGCGGTCCGGACCCACAGCCGCACCTACTTCCCCAGTCTTGTTAAAACATGGCTACCATGAGACCAGTAGGTGTCACATTGTTATGGCACAGGACTCCCACGTGGCAGACCACATTTCAAGTCCGGACCTGGCAGCTTGAAAATCACAGTGGGTACGTGTGCACGTGTGCCCCAAATCCCAGGAGGAGAATGGAGGAGAGGGGTTGTGGTGTGGTCATGCCCCCGGGGGATGACTGACTTCTCACTTTCCCTTTCGTTGTCTCTGTTTCTCTCTGGCCAGTGGACATGCTCTACAGCAAAAAACCTTAAAACAGGCCACCAGGTGTCATGGTGGTTAAGGTGCTGGACTCCTACGTGGTAGACTGTGGTTCAAATCCTGGACCTGGTGGCTTGCTTTCTCACTTTCCCCTCTCTCTGGTGAATTGAAAAATAATAATAAGGGACCGGCAGGTGGTTCGAGACTATGGTTCAAGTCCCTGACCTGGTGGCTTGCTTTCTCACTCTCGCTCTCTCCCTCTCTCTCTGTTTCTCCCACTCTGTCCCTCTCTAGTGAAATAAAAACAAATAAATAAATGAAAGTTAAATAATTCTCTAAAAAACAAAAAACCGGCTTCCCAACCTCCACGTTCACCCTGATCTCCTCCCGTGAGGTCCATTTCACACCTCCACGATTATTCGGAATCGCTGTGCCTGCAGACTGATCGAGAGATCGAGCCCCACTCACATTTCTGCTTCACTATCATCTCCTGGCTTCTCCGCTAACAGCCTGGACCCAACTGACAGCAGCTATCGCTTGCCCGGCTCGCTGCCTCCTTGCTGGTCAAATGCCCCCTTCCTGGGCTGGCTGGATCCCACATGGTAAATGGCACGGTTCAAGTCCCCGACCCAGTGGCTTGAAAAACATTCCAGTCACATTCATGTGCGTGCCCAAGATCCCAGACAGAGAGAGAGGGAGAGGGAGAGGGAGAGAGAGAGAGAAGGGATTGTGCTGTGACCACACCCCATGGGGAAGTTTTCCCTCTCTGTTTCCTCTGGAGTGCATGTGCACTTTGGGAAATTAAAAAAAATAATAATAAAAGAAAGAAAAAGAAAGAAAAATGTATCCTTGCCTGTAACATTCTGAGAAAGTTCCAATGCTTCCCACGGTCCCCAGCTCCCCCCCCCCCCCCCCTTTGCTTTACTTTGGTCTTTTTGTTTCTCCATCACTCAAGACTCTCAGTGCCTCGAAACTATTATATGAACCCCTGCTCGCCTGCCTCCTAGTTCTCCTCCATGCCTGGCTCCACCTCATTTATCAGGTCTCTGCTCGCTGTTCTCAAAAGAGCCTCCCCCTCCTCTCTCCTCCTGGTCACGCGCCAACGCGACCCTGTGTTTTCGCATAGCGTATCAGCTTCTGGCCTTGTGCTACTTTTCTGTTAAAACCGTGCCTTCCCTGCCACCACCGCCCCGCCCCGCCCCGCCCCGGGGATCAGGTGTCAGAACGGCACAGAAGGCCCTGGAAGGAGAAGGGGCACCGAGGTTCCCACATGTAGCACCTCAGGCTCGCGGTTTCAGCACGCCGGGACCCCATCTCAGAAACCACGAGCTGAGCGGGAATCTGCACCCGCCAAGCGTGCCAGTGACTGGAAGCCACTTCCCAAGGCGCCCTGAGCTCTAAGAGGCAGCCATGGACTCCACTAGCCAGGTCCAGGGCACCCTTCCCAGGGTGAGCGGAATGCGGCCCGCGTCCTCCGGAAACCTCGCCCATTTAGGGATCAGCCGGGCACCGTCCTGACTCTCTGGAGCCCTTGACAAGCTCACCCAGGGACTAGGACTACACTTCCCAGCATGCACTGGACTTCGGATCCCACTTCCGGCCCCAAACCCCGCCCAGGGCTTGATTTACACGCAGAACTTCGTTTCCCAGCATGCCCTTGGGTGCACCGCTTCCCTTCCCAGCTTGCTCTCGCACCAGACTACATCCCCCAGCATGCCCTGGGTGCGCAGGCTCTCACCTGGGAAGGGTCCGGGCAGTTGCTGCAAATCACCTAAAATTTTCTGGCTCAGTAAGTGGATCAGGCGCGTCACGACCTGGGGACATTAGAAACCAGTGGCCAGTGAGACGGAGCAGTAACTGTGCGGGTCCCGCTTTTCCCTCCTCGGTCGGGGGGAACCTAAGTCCCCGTTACCTGACCCCCACCCCCACTGGCGGCTTCGCCCCTCCCTTGGGCCCCGCCCCTGCCCGAAGCCCCACCCACACGCGAAGCCCCGCCTCCATAAGGCGCACCTGTGGGTACCGCCGTTTGATGTGGCCCAAAGTGCCCTCGGGGAGCTTGGCCAGCTCCGTGTCGCGCACGGCGTGCACCGTCGTGGCTCGCGGCTGCCGAGTCAGCGCCTCCACCTGTGGGGCCGCGGGCGTGACCAGGGCTGCTAGGGCCAGGGTGCCCCGAGAGGTCAGGGGAGGTCAGCTTTGTAGCTATACCGCCCCAGCTAGGGAGTCCCCGGGATGGAAGTGCAGAGAACGTAGGATGCAGGGGCAGGGGCAGGGGCAGGGGCAGGCAGGGAGGGATCCCCAGCGCAGTGGTGGTCAGACTCGTCAACCCATGAGCTTGGCCCCATCCTCCTCCGTTCATGGAGAGGACCTGGGAGGACTGGACGAGGAGGGGTCACGGGTCAGTGGAGGTCAGAGGTCAGTGGGTGGGCCGCTCACCACGCCGACGAGGTCCCCGCGGCCATACTCGCCCACCAGCTCCTTCTTGCCGTTGCATCGCTGGATGACGCTGCGCAGCCGCCCGTTGAGCACGATGTAGGTGCAGTCGGAGCGGTCGCCCTGCCTGGGGTGGCGGAGGGGGTGGGGGCAGGTCAGGCAAGGGCAGGCCCCGTCCTAGGCAGGGCCCGCGCGGCAGGGCGCGGCGAGGGCTGCACCTGTACAGCGCGCGTCCCGCCTGCACCGCCGTCCAGTCGATGGCGAAGTCCATCTGGCGCACGAAGGACGACATCCTCGCGGCCACCGTGTGCGCCGCGCTCAGCACCACACTGGGCTGCGCGCGCATGATCCTGGGGACAGAGGGGTGGTGCATGGGCTGGGGGGTACTGGGGAGCACCCCGGAGTGGGGAAAAGGGTGATGGCTTGGGGACAAAACAGGAGGGTTCAAATACTGGGGGCCAAAGCTGGGGGCAGAGCGGACTTGGGTCGGGATCCTTCCACTGCCGCCGCCACCCCGACCTCAGGCCCAGTCATACTCATAGAAGTCGGACTTGGAGATGCGCAGGAAGGTGCAGTCGCGCTGGGCACGCAGGGTGAAGATGAGGGGCTCCCCGGTGAGCACCGCCAGCTGCCCCACCAGCTCCCCCGGCTGCGCCACGAACAGACACACGTCCTCCGCCTTGTCAATCATGCGCTGGTACACGTGCAGGCAGCCCCAGAGCACGAAGTGCAGGCTCACGTCCTGGGAGGGCAGGGCTGGGGTGAGCGCAGAGCCAGGGACGCCCCGCTGCCACCCCATCCCGCACAAGCTGGGTCCGTGCATCCCATGAGGAAGATTTAAGATGGGAGGGATTTGAAGGAAAAGCTGAAAGACTGAAAGACGGCATAAAGACATTGGATATGAGCTCCGGGTGTGAACAAGCAGTTGTCAAATTTGTACACACGGCCCACGAAGCCGCTATCACCCACCATCAGGGAAATGACCAAACCACGGCGAGATACCATCTGGCCCCAGCTAGAACGGCCATTACCAAAGACGCAAAATAGCCCGTGCTGGGGAGAGCCCTTTTAGACTGTGGGTGGGTATGCGAGTGCGTGCTCCTCAAAAAGCTCGTGGAAGGGGCCAGCGGATGGCATGGTGGTTGCGGCACTGGACTTCCCACATGGTCAACCAGTTCAAATCCTGGACCTGGAAGCTTGCTTTCTCACTCTCCCTCTGTTTCTCTGATGAAATCATGTGAATATTAATAATAATTAATTAATCAAATTAATCAAATGGACTTCCACATGATCAACTGAATCTGGCGGCTAGCTTTCTTTCCTTTTAAACGTACATTTATCAGTCTATCTATCCACCCATCTATCTATTGATCAGTTGTGATTTTTCAAGCCACCGGGTTCGGGATTCAAACTGTGGTCGACCACGTGGGAATCCAGTGCCTTAACCACATGCCACTTGCTGACCCCCAGCTTGTGTTTTTACTTTCCCCCTCTCTGTCTCTCACTGGTGAGCGCACATGCCCTATAGATTTTAAAATAATAATAAATAAAATTAAATAATTTTTGAGAGGTTTTTGCTATAGGGCATATGCACTCGCCAGAAAGAGAGAGACAGAGACAGCAAATAAATAAATAAAGTTAAATAACAATAATAATAGTAACAATAAAAGGAACTTTTGTGGGCCAGCCTGTGACTCAGAGGTTAAGGCAACTGGATCCCACCTGGCCAAATATGTGGTTCAGGACTCAGCCCCTGTGGCTTGAAGAAAATGCTGGGCAGGGTGCATTGTGCCTAAAATCCCGAGGAGGGGGAGATGGAGAAGGGACTGTGGCATGACCATTTCTCACTTTCTCTCTGTCTCCAGAGAATGCACCTCATAACAACCAAACGTTTAAAATGTTTTAAATTAAAAAAAAAAATCATTATGGAACCAGCAATTAGTGTAATGGTTATGTCGCTGGACTCCCATGTAGTTGACCGTGGTTCGCGTCCCGGACCCGGTGGCTTAAAACTCACGCCGGGCGCGTGTGCGTGCGTGCCCAAGATCCCGAGAGGAGAATGGAGGAGAAGGGATTGCGGCATGGCCAACCCCCCTGGGGGGTGATTTCTCGCTTTCTGTCTCTCTGTCTCTGTCTGTCTGGTGAGCATACGCGCCCTATAGCAAAAACCTCTCCAAAAAAAAAAAAAAAAAAGAAAAGAAAAAGAAAAAAAAATTCATTACTCCATTAAAAAAAGAAAAAGAAAAATGAGCAAAGGATCTAAATAGACACTTTCCCCAAACCATTGAATGGCCCATGAACACATGACTAGGTGCTCAGATTCACGAGTCACTAGGAAAACGCAAATCAAAGTCACAACAAGAGGGGCCAGCTGGTGGAGTGGAGGCTAAGGCAGTGAGATTCCACATGGCTGACTGAGCGGTTCAAGTCCCAGACCTGGCGGCTTGAAAAACATACCAGGTGCATGTGCGTGTGTGCCCAGAATCCCAAGAGGAGGATGGAGGAGACAGTGTGGCATAGTCATCTCCCTAGGAGTTACTTTCTCACTTTCTCTCTGTCTCTCTCTCTGGCGAGGACACACGCAAAATTTAAAACAACATACAATAAGATGCCACGTCACACCCACTGGGCTGGCCAGAATCAGAAAGGTTCAGATGTGGAGGAACCAGAATCCTCACACACTGCAGACTGGGATGCATAAGGTTGTCGGGAATGTCATGACATCTTTTTCCATGGTTTTCTATGCAAAATGCATCATGACTTGGAAACAGCAGTTAGTGTAATGGCTATGTTGCTGGACTCCCACGTAGTCGACCACAGTTCGAATCCCAGGCCCAGCGACTTAAACTCACGCAGGGTGTGTGTGTGTGTGTTCATGCCCAAGATCCTAAGAGAAGAATGGAGGAGAAGGGATTGCGGCGTGACCATCCACCCGGGGGGTGATTTCTCACTTTCTGTCTCTCTGTCTGTCTCTGTCTTTCTGGTGAGCACACATGCCCTATAGCAAAAACCTCTCAAAAAAAAAAAAAAAAAAAAAAAACCCAAAAGCATCATGACTTTCCCGACAACCATCCCCCTCCCAAATGCTGCAGCAGTCTGGCAAAAGTCTTACAAACATGAACAGTTTTCAAAACGTAAAAGACTTGTCATAGGACCTAGCAATGCCACTCCTAGGTGTCTGTCCACAAGCGGGGAAAACACACGTCCACACGGTCACTCGTACGCACGCAAACGTTCACAGCGGCCTCGTTCTTAAGAGCCGAAGGCGGAAGCTCCTCAAATATCCATTGACAGCTGAGTGGACAGACAAAGCGCGTTCCTTCCAAACGAGGGATTAGTCAGCCATAAAAGGGGCTGGGCACGGGCTACACCTTGGGTGAAGCCTGAACACGTCACGCTGAGCGAGAGAAGCTGGACACACAAGGCCGCCTGGTGTCTGACTCACCTAGAAACATCTAGAGTGAGCAAAGCCAGAGACAGAACGCGAGCTGGTGCTCAGAGCTGGTGGGGAGAGGCAGGAGGCTGGTAACTGGAAGGTTTCTTTTCAGGGGGATGAACATGTTCTAAAACTGCGCTGACGATACTAAAAACCGCTGAAGTACATGCTTTCAATGGGTGACTTGGGGCCAGCAGGTGGCGTTGTGGTTAAGGTGCTGGACTCGCTGCGCAGCGGGCCGGGCCTGCGCAGCGGGCCGGGGCTCTCCTCCATCCATTTCTCATAGAAGAAACAAGTTAATAATAAAAAGAGCTGCATGCTATGTGATCTGTACCTCAATAAGAAACGAACCCCCTTCCCTCCCCCCAAATCCCCTGTGATCAGTTTCAGACGTCTCACTTGGGGCCTCCCTATTTCCTTCTGCTTCCTAGAGATCAACCAGTCTCTTTTTTTTGGAGAGGTTTTTTTCTATAGGGTGCATGCATTTGCCAGAGACAGAGAGAGACAGAGAGACAGAAAGCGAGAAATCACCCCTCGGGGGGATGGCCATGCCACAATCCCTTCTCCTCCATTCTCCTCTCGGGATCTGGGGCACGCACGCACACGCGCCTGGTGTGAGTTTAAGCCACCGGGTCCAGGACTCGAACCACAGTCGACTACATGGGAGTGCAGTGACATAGCCATTACACCATTTACTGGTCCCTGACAGGTCTCCTTTGACCATAGGACACTTCTACACTCTCCTCCCACTGCCTCTGATGGCCTTTCCTCACTCCTGTCCTCCGTAGCTGGTGGCCCTGTCCTGAGACACCACGGTCTAACCAGACTTCACAGTCCAAGAACGGCCCCTTTGTAGCACTAAGCACTAAGAAATCTACAGGGACTCTTGTGGCGTTCTGAGTCATGAGTGTCAGAAGCGTGGGCTTCCCTGGTGGCAGGGACCACACCAGTTTGTCTTGCCTCTCGTCCAGCTGGAAGTACAGGGGCAGGGATGTGGCAAAGCCCCGCAAATGGATGCTTCTCTCCTCTCCGAGAAAGCTGACGGACAGGCACCTCCTTTCCACCCCTTTATTATTATTATTATTATTAATATTATTGTAAATTTTTTTTTAAGAGTCTGTGCGTACTTGCCGGAGGGAGACAGACTGACAGACCAGGGTGGAGGGTGAGAAAGCACCCCTCCCTAAGGGGGATGGGCACACCGCAATCCCTACACACCCTCCTCCTCTGGGGAATGTGGGGACTCACACACGTCACATACCCACAGTGTTTTCCTTCTACAGTTTTTGCCATGGGGCATGTGCGCTCGCCACGGAGACAGGAAGAGGGAAAGCGAGAAATCGCAATCCCGTCTCCATTCTCCTCCTGAGATTTTGACATGCATGCGCACACAGCTGGTGTGATTTTCAAGCCACTGGGTCCAAGACTTGAACCGTGGTTGGCTGTGAGGGTCCAGCAACTTA
This sequence comes from Tupaia tana, assembly GCA_026018925.1. Lineage (NCBI taxonomy): Eukaryota > Metazoa > Chordata > Mammalia > Scandentia > Tupaiidae > Tupaia > Tupaia tana. The sequence goes on along the minus strand of JAKSZU010000030.1, from coordinate 3,574,195 downwards.
ACCACTACACCACCTGCTGGCACCTTATTATTTTTTATTTTTTTGCCATGGGGTACTTGCCCTCGTTGGAGAGAGACAGAGAGATAGGGAGAGGGAAAGCGAGAAATCACCCCCAGTGGGAGATGGCCACATAGCAATCCCTTCTCCTCCATTCTCCTCCTGGGATTTGGGGCACACGTGCCTGGTGTGTTTTTCAAGCTGTGGGGTCCAAGCCTTGAATCCCACAGTCAGCCTTGTGGGATTGGCCTCCTTAACCACGAGGCCAGGAAGCTGGCTTCCCAAACCTCTTTGCACCCAGATCCCTCGTGTGTAATTTTTTTTTTTTAGAGGTTTTTGCTATAGGGCACGTGCATTCACCAGAAAGACAGAGACAGAGAGACAGGAAGCGAGAAATCACCCCCCAGGGGGAATGGCCACGCCGCAATCCCTTCTCCTCCACTCTCCTCTCGGGATCTTGGGCACGCACGCACACGCGCCCCGCTTGAGTTTAAGCCACCGGGTCTGGGACTCGAACTGCGGTCAGTTACATGGGAGTCCAGCGACACAGCCATTACGCCAACTGCTGGTCCCCCTTGTGTGTAATTTAAGTGCTCCATGAAACACACTGTCCTCTGCACAGGCTCGCAGTCCTGGCCTCTACACACTCTAGCCAGCAGCTCCCTCCTCAGTCCTGACAATAAAACAGGCCCCGGCATCGGCCCAGCCACGGTGGCACATGGATGGCACCACCACCTGGAAGGCTTCAAGCCTCATGGGAGGCCGGGTTTGGTTCCCGGGTCCACCTGCACACGTGGGTGATCCCAGCTAACTGGAGGACTGGGGCAGGAAAAGTGCGACACAGAGGCCCGGTCTACAGACACCCATCTTGGGGCAGACGGTGGCACGGGGTAACAGGCTGTGACCCACGTGTGTCTGGAGACTTCCCTGCACACACGGGCATACACACGTGCCCAAGACCTGAAGCTGGCTGAAGCTAGGGGCAGACTATGCTGTGAATACCCCACTGTCGAGGCTGTCTCTTTTGCTCATGGAAGAAATAACTAAATAAACTTAAGAAAAAAAAAAGCCTATCTGTGTTGGGTGGTGTGGTAGTTAAGGCGCTAGATTCCCACATGGCTGACCATGGTTCAAGTCTCGGACTGGTCAGTTTGAAAATCACAAAAAGCAAACAAACAAACAAATAAATAAATAAATATACACACACAAAAGTATTTAAAAAATTATAAAACAGGGACCAGCAGATGCCGTGGCAGTCAAGGTGCTGGACACTTCCATGTGGCTGACCATGGTTCGAGTCCCAGACCTAGTGGCTTGCTTTCTCACTTTCTCATTCTCTCTCTGGTCAAATGAAAATGAATGAATGAATTAATAAAATTAATAAAGAATTCTTTAAAAAAAAAAGCCTATCTGTGTCTCTCTCTTCCTCTTTCTCTCTTTTCCTCATTTTGCTTTTTCACAGAGGGAAAAAAATGCCCAATATCCCTGGAAGAAATCACCCCGAGCTGAGAACCACTGGGGTTGTGGGGAAGGCGGAGAACACACCAGTGATTCCCCCAAATTCTGGACGACCCCAAGGAGCTGCAGACCTGCCTGGTCCGCTAGCAGGGTGTGGCTGGGCTAAGCCCTGATAAGCAGGGCCCAGTGCCCCTGTAGGAACCAGGGTGTCACCACACTTCCTCAGCCTGTTCCCTGAGTACCAGGAACAGCTGGCAAAAGCCCTACTAGCTCAACTTCCTGCCCAGAAAGAACCCCGTCCTGCAAGTTCCAGCTGAACGGAGGTGAGCAGCAGCAGGCCCCGGCCAGGGCGTCTCAACACCTGTGTCCTGTCGCCAGCTGGAACTGTCGGCCCAGGGCCCCGCTGCCGTGAAGCACTGCTAAACTGGCCTCTCCGGGCCATCACCCCCGCCAACTTCTGCATCTCCGAATGGGCTTTCCTCTTACTCTTACTGTCCCCCCCACACACAGATAAGGACGCTCAGTGCTTTCTAGGTGGCTTGCCCAGGGCCGCATGGGGAGTCGGGGCCCAGTCTGGGTTTCAGCTCTCCTCTGCACTTCCTGACCGAGGTCACAGCCTGAGGCTAAGCCTCAGTTTCCCCATGACAGAGAGCTCGGGGGACATACTTTCCTACACCTCGTGGGTGCGGTCAGGGGGAACTGAAACCCCACCCCTGGGGCTGTTCCTGGCTTCTAGGTCCAGAGAACACTTGTCCCTGTTTACTGAGCACTGTCCCCACAGGGCTGGGGGCTGGAGGTGGGCAGGTGGACGAGTGCACTGTGGAATCAGAGCAGGAGACAGGTCACAGCTGGGACAGGTGGGGGACATCAGGGTAAGGGGTTCAGGGGCTCCTAGGCCCAGAGGACATGGGGTCGGATGGCAGCTCAGGGTCGTACAGGATCTCGGGGTCGGAGGGTGGCAATCGGGATCAGAGCTCTACCGTGTAGGGGAATGTCAGACATTGGATGTCACCAAGGCCGGGGCACAGGAGCAGCCCTAGGCGGCCTGGTGGGAGGGCTGCGGTCAGCTCACCTGGTCCCCCTGGCGGGCAATGATGGTGCCAGCTTTGGCGTGATGCAGGAGGACGCGGCTGTTCAGGAGGGCGGGGTCCTGGAGAGGCAGGGGGATTGAGACGGCTCGGCCAGGCCCCCCCTGCCCTGCAGTGTCCCCGGCCCCCTCGGCCCCTCGGCCACCCACCTCGATGCGCATCAGCTTGGCCAGCTCCCTCTTGGCCGCCTCAAAGATGGTGCTGGTCTGGCGGCCCTGGTAGGGCCCGAAGGGGCAGCCGCCGGGGGCCGACTCGTCCTCGCAGTAGCTGTACTCACAGGCACCTGCTGGCTGCTCCCGGGGCTCCTGCGTGGGCGTCTGCGGGGGCAGGGACGTGACCTCCTGCTGTTCCTAGCCCCCCCACACCTTCGGCCAGGCTGGGTTTTGGCGTGGGGCTGGGCAGAGGGCAGGGCCTTACCCGAGCAGGGACTGCCGGGGGCCCCGGGGAGGCATCTTCCTGCAGGGACACGGAGATGCGGCCCCGCTCGTAGGCCATGTCGAAGTCGGAGCGCGGGCCCTGCAAACCTGCGGGGTGCGAGACACGACCCAAGCAAGGTGAATGGGGCTGCCCGTGGCCTAGCGGGGAAGAGGGCCGGTTCCCACACAGCTGCTCCCTCGCAATCCTCGTCGGGAGGGCTCCGTCTCCACGAATGCCCACAGCGGGCCCGCCGAGGTACTACCGGCATCCCCACTGCCCAGAGGGGGACACCCGAGGCTGGCAGGCAGGGCCCAGCGGCCTCCCGCACCCCGAGCTCCAAACCTGAGATGTCCACCGGCATGGAGATGCAGCGGCTCAGCAGAGGGGCCGAGGGGGCGTCCAGGGACGTGGGCTTCACCGGGTCCCCTGGGGGAGGCATGCCGTCAGGGTGCTGAGTCTAGGTCTAGCGTTATGGGGTGGGGAGCTGGCTGCAGGGGAGGGTCAGCTTGGAGTCCCTGGGAAGGGGGGAGGTCAGCCTGGAGTCCCTGGGAAGGGGGGAGAGGTCAGCTTGGAGTCCCTGGGTCAGCTTGGAGTCCCTGGGAAGGGGGGAGGTCAGCTAGCAGTCCCTGGGAAGGGAGGAGGTCAGCTTGGAGTCCCTGGGAAGGGGGGAGGTCAGCTTGGAGTCCCTGGGAAGGGGAGGTCAGCTTGGAGTCCCTGGGAAGGGGAGGTCAGCCTGGAGTCCCTGGGAAGGGGGGAGGTCAGCTTGGAGTCCCTGGGAAGGGGGGAGGTCAGCTTGGAGTCCCTGGGAAGGGGGGAGGTCAGCTTGGAGTCCCTGGGAAGGGGGGAGGTCAGCTTGGAGTCCCTGGGAAGGGGAGGTCAGCCTGGAGTCCCTGGGAAGGGGGGAACTAGGAAAGGTGATCCCAAGGGGTCCCTGGGGCTGAGGCCAAGGGGACCAGACAGGAGTCAGACCTGGGTGCCCAGCTGAGGGGTCCCTGTGGGGCTGAGGCAGGCTTCCGGGGAGCTGGGGCTGGGCCGGCCTCAGGGCCCTGGTACCTGCGGGTCCAGGCAGTGGGGCCCCGGTGGGGTCGGGCGGCCGGCCGGGGGCCTCCCGCGGCTCCTCTGTAGCTGAGGCGCTGACCACCCGCTTAGAGCCCCTCACCGGGCTGGTGCGGGTTGGGAGGCCGGGGCTGGGGAACAGGCGTAGGGGCTGGATCTCCTGGGGGCAGAGAGCAGCAGGGAGCATGACCATCCTGCCCCCACCCAAAACTGTTGCCCCGCACTCACCCCCAACTCACATGGCTGAAGAGCTCATTGGTCAGACCCAAGTAGTTGTGAAGCGCCAAGAAAGTGACCCGCTGCAGCCGCACCATGATGATCTGCAGGGAGACGGGGCGGGGCCAGAGGGGACGGGGTCAGGGTCAGGAGGGCGGGGCCAGGAGGGGCCGGGCTGTGGGTGGGAAGGTAGGGGCCAAGATTAGAGAAGGGGTGGAGCCAGAGTAAAGGGTGGAGCCAAAGCTAGACGGGGTGGAGCTTAGGCTAGAGAGGGGGTGGAGCCAAGATCAGAGATGGGAAGGGAGAAAGGGCGGAGAGGAGGAGTCAGGTTGGATAGGGGCGGGGCTAGTTGTGGGGGTGGGGCTAAGGGTGGAGGAGGCGGAGCCTCGTTCAGAGATGGGAGGAGGCCAGGCTGGAGAGGAGGCGGAGCCAGGTGGGGCTGCAAGGGGCTGGGCAGGGCCCCAGTGTGAGCCAGGGAAGACGGGAGGAGTCTGCAGCGGCAGGAGGTCGGCTGCTCCTGGCGATAACCACAGCTGCAGTGTCTGCAGGCTGCTGGGCTCCAGTCCTCTGGTGCCTGGGGCAGGTGGGCACGGGGCAGGGGTGGGGCCCTGGGTGGTGGAGGGAGGGGAAGGAGGTGGCCCGCTGACCTGCACGACCCGCACCAAGCTCTCAGGGTACTTGGTGAAGACGGAGGAAAAGGCCTCCACAGGCAGGCGCAGCACCGTGGAGTCCCGAGCGGCCCGGGCAGACACGGTCCGCTGGGGATGTTGGTGACCCTGTGGGGGACAGGCATAGGAGGGCCCAGATCAGGGGTTGTGAGTCCCCTCACTGCTGCCCCAAGCCATCCCAGCACCAGTTCCTCGGGGACCACCAGCAGCATCGGGGACAAATCGGAGACGTCTCCTGGGTACCGCGCGGCGCTGTCACTCACAGTGATGACGTCCAGGATGCTCAGAAGGCTGTTGACGCTGTCCCCGGGGACCACTTCCTTCACGACACACTCCTTCCCGTCCTGAGACACAGGGGACCGCTGAGCAGCACTGACCGTGCACCGGGGCCTGGCGTTCCACCCTAACACTGGCCCTCACTTACTCCCACCCAGGGATCGCCGACACCCCTCACCCACCCATCTGCAAACCTTCTGAACCTCTGACCAGGTGGGATCTCGTCTTCACTACCTAGAACTCCAGCCAACCACACAGGGACCCTGGGAACGGCCCACCCTGGCTATACAGCTTGTTTATTCATTTATTTCGGAGAGCTTTTTGCTATTGGGCGCGTGCGCTCGCCAGAAAGACAGAGAGAGACCGAAAGCAAGAAGTAACCCCCCAGGGGGGATGGCCATGCCGCAATCTCTTCTCCTCCATTATCCTCTCGGGATCTTGGGCACACACGCACATGCACCCGGCATGAGTTTAAGCCACCAGGTCCGGGACTCGAACCGCATCGACTACATGGGAGTCCAGCATTAATAATAGCCATTATGCTAGCTGCTGGTCTTGCCTGGAGCATTTTTCAAGCCACTGGAGCCAGGATTTGAACCGCAGAGATGGGCCGTGTGGAGTCTGGCTCCTTTAACCAACTAGGCCATGGGGCTGGCCCTCCAGACTACACTAGTGCCCCCAAAGCCGGCCCGCCTCGCGACCCCGCAGCAGTGCCCAACGCAGTGCCCACTCACAGGGCCCGGCAGACAGAGCTCCAGCAGCCCGTCCTGCACCACGTAGATGCTGGCATCCGGCTGGCCGGGCCGGAAGACGTAGTCGCCCTGGCCGAGCCGTTGGAAGACCATATGCCGGCAGAGCTCGAGGAAGAGCGGCTTCTCGAAGTGGCCCAGCACCCTGTGGTTGGGACGGGCGGGAGGCGTCAGAGCAGCCCCAGCTCCGCAGCACCCCAGCCCCTGCACCCTGACACTGACCGGACATTCTTGAGCATGTAGAGCACCTCGGAGGGCAGGTGCGAGTTGGCCAGGTCGCCTTCTGTCAGGTCGGCCTCCAGCACCGCAGGTGGGGGCTCCTTCCGCTGCAACGTGGGGGTTTCTTTCTGGATGCGCAAGATCCTGGTGCGAGGACAGGGGCCAGGGTGAGGCGGCTGGGGAGAGCACTCCGGCAGACCTAAGACCCACCCCCACCAAGCCTTCCACTGTTCAGAGACAGCAAACTGGCCCACCGGAGATATCTGGCCCGCTACTGCATTTTTGTAAATAAAGTTTTATTGGCACACAGCTCTGTTCATTCATTTGCATAGGATCTGCGACTGGTTTCCTGCTGACAGCTGAGGGACTGTGTGTGGCCTGCAAAGCCTAAAATGTTTATTATGTGCCCTTGACAGAAGGAAATATCTTAAAGAATTATTTATTGGGGGGCCGGCAGGTGGCGTGGTGGTTAAGGGTGCTGGATTCCCACATGGCTGACCATGGTTCGAGTCCTGGACCTGGCGACTTGCCTTCTTGCTTCCCCTTTCTCTCTCTCTGTCTCTCTCTGGTCAATTTAAAAAGTAATAATAACAAATGGAATTCAATAAATAAATAAATTTTTTAAAAAACAATTCTTTATTGGGACTAGCAGATGGTGTAATGGTTACATCACTGGACTCTCACAATCGACTGTGGTTCGAGTCCTAGACCAGTGGCTTAAACCTCATGCCAGACGCACGCACGTGCGTGCATGCCCAAAATCCTAAAGAGAATGGGGGAGAAGGGATTGCAGTATGGCCATCCCCCCGGGGGTGATTTCTCGCTTCCTGTCTCTCTGTCTCTCTCTACTATAGGCACGTGCCTTATAGCAAAAGTCTCTCTCTCTAAAAATAAAAAAGTATGCATTTAGTTTAGTTTATTATGATTATTTTAATTTGCTATAGGGCACATGCACTCACCAGAGAGAGAGAGAGAGAAAGAGGGAAACTGAGAAAGCAAGCTGCCAGGTTCCAAACTTGAACCATGGTCGACCATGTGGGAGTCCAGTGCCTTAACCACTGTACCACCTGCTGGCCTGATAGAAAACGTTTACCACTTGTGACCTAAAGTCTAGAAATTTTCCCTCTACTGGTCACAGCTCCCCGGGATGGACCCTCCAGTTAGGCAGATCCTTGACGTCGTTTCTGAGTTAAGGGAGCACCTGTTTCTGGGCCCCCTGGAACAGTCAGTCCTTCCAGGAATAGAGTAGATTCCTGTGCTGGCCTCTCATGTGGTCACACCTCTAGGGCCGCCTCTCTGTCCTGGGTACGATTTCTGAAGTAGCCCATCCTCCCAGGCTCAGAGAACCCTGAAACAGACCCCCCGAGAGCTGCCGAGGACCCAGACATGGAGAGTCCAGATACAGCCTCTCTGCTTGGGTGGCCCCTCCCCAGAAGTCACAGAGACTGCGGAGACAGTCCCTCCACTAGACAAGATCCCTGATTCAGACCCTGAGTCTTAGTAGACCCGAGTTAAACTCAGTAATGGGGAGAAATCCAGCCACGGGTCCTCTCCTGATCAGAGACCCTTAGACTGGCCCTCCCTCAGGTCACAGAGAGCCCTAGGGTGGCCTTCTGATGCTCAGGAAGGCCTCGGGGTAGCTCCCCAAGGGAGGGCAGACGCTGGAGATGGTCCCTGTGACGTGGGGAAGCCTGAGATACAGACCTTTCACTGACCGTGGGGAACCCAGAGACAGCCCTTCTACCTGACACGGACAGCCCTGCAGAGCCTGGCTGCAGATCGCCGAGGGCCCAGGAATGGTTTCTAGCATGCTTCAGAAACCACTGAGATAGACCCCGGGATGCAGGTAGACCCTGAGCCAGCTCCTGACCCGTGAAGATCCCTGGAAGAGACTTTCTCAGAGACCCTATGGTGGCCCTTTGCTGCCAGCAGAGACCCTTAAGATGTCTTACTGCAGGGCCAGCAGGTGGCGTGGTGGTTAAGGCACTGGACTCTCATATGGCCGACCATGGTTCAAGTCCCAGACCTGGTGGCTTGAAAATCATGCCAGGATGGGGGACCAGCAGTTAGTGTAATGGCTATGTCGTTGAACTGCCATGTAGTCAACCGAGGTTCGAGTCCCAGACTCGGTGGCTTAAACTCACATGCTGGGCACATGTGCGTGCCCAAGATCCCGAGAAGAGAATGGAGGAGAAGGAATTGCGGCGTGGCCATCCCCCCCAGGGGGGTGATTTCTTGCTTTCTGTCTGTCTCTCTCTCTCTTTCTGGCGAGTGCACGTGCCCTATAGCAAAAACCTCTCCAAAAAAAAAAGAAAGAAAATCATGTCAGTCCTGTATGTACACGCACGTGCATGCATGTGTGTGTTGTGTGCTCAAAATCCCAGGAGGAGAAGGAATGGCGGAGTAATTTCTCACTTTCTGTATCTCTGTTTCTTTGGTGAGTTTACGCATCCTATAGCAAAAACCTCTCAGAAAAGGAAAGAAAAGAAAAGAAGCCCTCCAGACAGCCTCCCTCGCGTGGAGAAAACTCCGCATGCTCAGGGCGATGCCTTCTGATGGAGAGGTGAGGGCTGGCTGTGTGACCTGGGGGTTAAGGCAGCCAGATCCCACGTGGCCGCCCCCGACAGCTCGAGAAACACGATGAGCACGGGTGCATGTGCACCCAAAGTTCAACAAGATGGTCGAGACAGAGAGGAAGGGACTGCAGTGTGAGCATTCCCCACAAGGGGTGCCTTCTCCTCTCTCTCTCTCTTTCTCTTGCTGAGACAGCCTGTGGAGAACAGAAGCTAGAGAGACAGCCTCCCTAGCAGGTCAGAGACACCTGAGCTAACCTCAATACGGCACCCAGGAATAAATCCTCGTGTGGGGAGACCACAGATATAGAGCCCCAAAATACAGGACAAAATCCCCCCGAGATACTGACTTGGGAGCAAAGAGCTCTGAGAGACCCCTGTGCTCGGGGAACATGGCTGAGATAGCCCTCAGCAAACAGAGACCCTGAGACAGCCTGTCTGCAGTGGCAGAGTTCTGGGACAGCCCTCATAGGACAGCCCTGAGTTGCGGGGTGTAGAGAACCCTGAAATGTCTACTTTGGTGTAGGCTGACTGCTTATAGGGCCCCGAGACAGCCCCCAGCACCGCCTTACTTTTTAGCGATGTTGAGCATCTTCAGTTTCTTTTTCATCCGTGGCCGGGAAGTGGTGGAGACAGAGGCGTCCACCAGGGAGGAAGTGGATTGTGACACCTGGGAGAATTAAGCAGGGAATGGGTCAAGGGTCGCGTCAGACTGTGGGGGAGAAAGAGCCAGATAGGGGTCCTTATTCAAGCAGGGCAAGGTAGAGTCCACTACGAGGTGTAAACAAGGAAGGGGCAGGGCCTCTGTGGGGTCGGCAGGGACCCCAGGGAGTCCCCACTCACCTTCCGCATAATCTTCCGGCCATAGAAAAGCACTTTGTCCCTCTTCCGGAACCGGTACCGGGGGCCCTCCGGGGCTGGAGTTTCTGGGGAGGTGGGGAGAGGGGCACGCCGAGTTCTGCGCAGGCTCTGTGTTACCAGAGCTGCGTGCACATTTCTGCCGCTCCGGGGACCCCCAGCATTCCAGCTCCCCACTCCACAACCTCCCCGCCGGGGCCCGCCAGGTCCTCACTCGGCACTCGCAGCCTCCGCACCACCAAGAGGATGACGACGGCCGTGACCACCACCGCCACTCCGGCCCCGATCATCACGCCCAGCACCTGCGGGACGAACGGCACAGGCTGCGTACCGCATATCCGTTCTGCGGAGCCCTCCCCGAGCGCCGGCACGGCCCCGGCCCCCTCCTGCTCCGTCATCGCCACCCCCGAGGAGCTGGTAGTCAGTTCGTGTGCCTCGGTGTCCCCATCTGCGAAAGGGGCCCGCGAGGACTCCCTCCCCGGGGGCGCGACTCTTCCCTGCGGCTCGACGGCGCACAGTGCACGCCGGGAAACGTAGTTTCGCCAGAACAGACGCAGCTGGTTCTCGCGATACCCTTAAAACGCGCGCTGAGCACGCTGGGAGTTGTAGTTCCCGCCGCGCGGCAACACCCCAGATTCTTACCATTCCTGTTTGCAGCGGGGCCTCCATCGTTTGCTGGGCGGCAGGTCTGGCAGCCCGGAGTCCTAGGGATCGAGGAGCAGAGGAACTCGTGCAAGTCTTCGATCCGGGCTCGCTCCTCCCCTGTCGCAAGCCCCGCCCTCTAGCTACCTGTGGCCTGGGAGGAGCCTCCACTCGCCGGGGTCTACAGGTGGGGCGGTAAGGGGCGGAGGGATGGAGCAAACTGACTTCCCAGCCCAGGCCAGAGGTTGAAAGGATCCCGGTTCCCCAACAGGCTCCTGTCGCCTACGCACGGGACCTAGCCTACGCCCCGCCCGTCCAACCCCACCCGGGGCAAAGGGTAGCGATTCTGGCACCCACTGTCAACAGCGTGCGGGCGGGTCCCCCGAGGCACGGCTTTCTCCGGCTGGTGGCCTTCTTCCCGGCCTCTGCCCTCTGCAGAATTGATCATTCTTGATCAACCGACCCCTAGACCACGTTCCCCTTACCCTCTGCGAGGACTAGATGCCCCACCCCAGGAAAGCGAACCTGCAAGCCACGGAGGCGCGGGAACACTGGACACCCGGCTCCTGGGCAGTCATGCCCTCTGGAAGACCCTGGAGCTGGGGCGGGCGGGGGTGCTGCTGGGGGCTCCCATAGGGTAGTCCTGGGGCACTCGAGGTGCCAGGGATTTCCTATCACGTAATAGTGAGGTTAGGGGGTCTCAGACTGTGCCGGCGCCATGGCTGGGCGTCGTAACCACGGACGCTGGAATTAGTGGGGGCGCTGAAGTTACTGCGAGATTCCGAGGAATCCAGACTACCACTGGGTGGAGGGGAGCAGGGTGGGCCATTCGAGGGCGTCCGGGCTCCTAAAATACTAAATAACGCTGGAATATTGCTGGGACTTTTCTGGAAAACCGAAGATGCTTCTGGAGCTGCCACAATATTGTTAATTCTGGGGGATCGCTGGGCCCTCAAAACGTTGCCTGGAGAAGTCTTGGGTAACGACCCTCCTGACCCCCCGGGGCCACCTGGCTACCGTTGTGGAAACACCTGCCCGGAACCGAGGGGATGCGAGCATCAGAAAACGGGGAGGTACTAGGAACTGGCGGAGGACAGATCTTGGAAAAGTCGAGGCTCGCTAATGATTCCCAAAGAGACTCCTCTGCGCGGTCAAGTGAAACCCGGACTCACCCAGGGGCCGCAGCTGGGATCCGCTCTGCGCCAAAGCCGCTAGCGTTCCGCCCGGCGCCGCGGGCGCGGCCCCTTTAAATTATTCGCCGCAAGGCGCGTGGTAGCCCCGCCCCCGCCATGTTTGGAAGGTCGCCCAGAGCCAGCCATGCCTAGTGTGGCGGCGCCTTAAAGGGGCCGCCAACTTATCAGCGCAAAGCCCGTCCCTCTTTCTAGGAATGAAAACAAGTTGTGTATTTTCCCCGTTTATTTCACACCCACCCCGCCCCAGTGTCCGACCCGATTGGCCTGGGCCCTCCGGGCACGTCAGGGAACCGGTCCTTAAAAGCAAACCCTAAAAATAAATAAGTAGGGGGTGTCCCCTTAGTCCGTAGGCTGAGTTCCGGGGCAATCGTGGTCAATTCACCAGCAGCGAAGGCTCCTCGGAGGTGTCCCTGGGGAAGGGGTGCAGGGAGGAGGGGCATCAGCTCTTTCTGGTAATGCTCCACTAACCCAGCCCTAATCACCAACCCGAACCAACCAGGGACTCGAACCTGCTACAGCAGCAGAGGAGGCTGCAGGCTGAGCCGCTCCCGCGACGGAACTTGCCGGAAGTGGGGCTATCCTGGCACTGTGCGATATAGGCCTGAAGCTCGCTCTTCTCCGCGCCGGCACCATCTGGGTGCTGGGGAGAGATGTCCACTGTCCAGCAGGAAAGTGGCCCCGACCTCCAAGGTCCTTGTTAGGAGGTTGGCCTTCCCCTCTAGCCAAGGTATCTGCTCCCTGGATAGCCAGAGGGGCTCCCTCCCCCGGCCCTTTGCACTTGCTGTGTCTGAGACCTGAACGCAGACACACGCAGCATCTTTGTCACCTGCTGCCCGCCCTGCAGCCCAGCACCTAGAGATTGGACACCCACGGCTGATGCCTGCGGTGGGACCACAGATGGCATAGTGGTTATGTTGCTGAATTCCCACAGAGTCCACTGCAGTTAGCGTCCTGGACCTGGGGTTTAAATTCAACGCCAGGCACATGTGCATTCTTGCTTAAGATCCCAAGGGAAGAATGGAGAAGGGATTGCAGCATGGCCAACCCCCTGGGGGGGTGATTTCTCGCTTTCTGTCTCTGGCAAGCACACGCACCCTATAGCAAAAATCTCTCCAAAAACAACCTGCCCTGGCCTCCAGGGCCGGGGTGCATGTATGTCGCCCACACAGGACATGTCAGGACCCCGGCCCGCCCTCCCTCCCGACTCGTGGGACCTCCATCTTTTCTCCCTGTCCTTTCAGGCTCCTAGACCTTTGTTTTGGCTGCTCCTTCCTGGGCTGTGCTCCCATTTTTATTTATTTATTTTTAGAATGATTTATTTCCATTTGTTATTATTTTTTAATTGACCAGAGAGAGAGGGAGAGAGAAAAGGAGAAAGCAAGCCGCCAGGTCTGGGACTCGAACCACGGTTGGCCATGGGGGAATCCAGCGCCTTTAACCACCATGCCACCTGCCGGTCCCTGTGCTCCTAGCTTTGATCTAGAACTCTCTGCCGGGATGAAAATGTCCCACAGCGACCTGATCACGCTACCCAACTTGGTGCACGGTGACTTTGGGACACTGGATAAGCAGATAGTGCGAGTGAGGAACTGAAATTGGAACTGGATTTCATTTTAGTTAGAGTAAAAACATAAGGCCTGTCACGTGGCCTAATGGTCAAGGGAGCTTGGGACCAGCAATGGCATAATGACTATGTCGCTGGACTCCCATGCAGTTGACTGCAGTTCGAGTCCCAGACCCGGTGGCTTAAACTCACTCTGGGCGCGTGTGCATGCGTGCCCAAGATCCCGAGAGGAGAATGGAGGAGAAGGGATTGCAGAATGGCCATCCCCCCCAGGGGGTGATTTCTTGCTTTCTATCTCTCTGTCTCTCTCTGTGCGAGCACACGCACTCTATAGCAAAAACCTCTCCCCCCCCCCAAAAAAAAAAAAAAAAAAAAAGGTTAAGGGAGCTGGATTCCACATAGCCAATGTGGTTCAAATCCTGGCTCCAGAGGCTTGAAAAACACACTGAGTGCCATGCGCATGCACGCCCGAAACTCTGACAGGATAGAAAAATGAAGGAAGGACTGTGGTGTGACCACATCCATTTTAGGGCGAGGGTGCTTTCTCCATCTTGCTCACTCTGGGGAGCACACGCGCCCTCTGACAACGAATTAAATAAATAAAAACAAAAATTTAAATGGTTGCATATGGCTAGAGACTACTGCAGAGAACATTCTAGAAGCTTCTGTGGTCCTATGGCGGGATCCCTCAGGAACCTTCCACACTGATCTTGGAGCTCTTGCCAGTCCAGTCAATCCTCGGCATCCCTCGTCCGTCTCACCGAGAGGCCTTGGGTGGACCGTGAACGCCTCACTGTCTGCCCTCAGCGTCCAGCAGGGCCTGGCCCGTGCTCTGGCTTGGACGTGTGAGCTGGAAAACTCCTGCCCCACTACAGCCCCTGCAGCCTGCTGTCTCCTTCCTGTCCCCTGGCCCCTGCGGCCTGCAGGTCGACCACCATTCCCGGCTGCCCCACTGGACAGAGGGGTTGCCAGCACGGCTTCTGGAACCAGAGCCCTCGAGTAAGCTCGCTCCAAGGCTGATGCTGGGCCAATTACTGAAAGCCTGGGACCTGGTTTCCCCATTGCAAAATGCAGCCTCGGGGCCTCCTGGCAGAGACGTCAAGGTGCCCCCCACTTCCAAGCCACCTCTTTCTGGCCTTGCGAAGCCTCCTCTACGCTCTCCACAGTCACCCCTGCCAGCTCCGGGGACCCGGGAGGCGGCCCGGGCGCGGGCGGTACCTTGATGGTGTCGTAGGCGCCGGTGATGAGCGCGATGAAGAGGCTGAGCACCATGTAGATGAACAGGCTGATGAAGGAGTACAGGTACAGCTGCGAGAACAGCCAGACCAGGCCGCTGCGGCCCTGCTGCGCCTGCATGGCCGCGAACGTCACGAACATGTCGTCCCCGTTGATGAGCGAGAACAGGCACTCGGACACCATGGACAGCGAGCGGAACTGCGGCAGGCGGCAGGGCACGGGTCAGAGGGTGGCGCAGGCACGCGGGGCCAGGGCTGAGGGCAGGGGGCGGGGTGGACCAGCAGCCCCGGAGGGCCATCTGAGGGCCTTGTCAAAGACAAGGTCAGAGGTCAGTGACATTTCCCAGGGACCAGGAGGAACGGTGGGCAGTACCAGCAGTTGCCACGGGGCCATCTAAGGGGCACCATGTCAAAGAGAAGGTCACAGGTCAATAACAAGGTCATAAGGTCAGTGACAGGTTCCTCAGGGGTCAGAGGGGACAGGAGGCAGTAGCAGCAGTCATAACAGGGCCATCGTGTCAAAGACAGAGTGGCAGGGTCAATAACAAGGTCACAGGGTCAAGGACAGTCTCCCATAGGTCAGAGAGGACAGCAGACAGAGCTGAAGGTGGAGCAACCTAGGTCAAGACAGGATCATGGGCATCTGTGGCCATGGTAAAGTCACAAGGTCACTGTCAAGGTCACGGGGAGGAGTAGGCTGGTGGACAGAGTCCCAGCAGCCACACAGGGGCCATCGATTCCACATGGTCATGGGACCCATGTCAAGGTCACCAGGGACCAGAGGGGACAGAGCCAAAGGAGGCAGTGAGGGTTGAGGGGGCCCACGCAGGGTGAGCCGGGGGGCCCGGGAACCCTCCCGCCACAGGTGACAGGAGCCAGCCGCAGTCTTACCTTCACGTGGTAGGGCCCCAGCACGATCCAGCCGCAGAAGCAGTAGCCCAGGTAGATGACAGCCACGCAGCAGCAGAAGCGCATCACGCTGGGGAGGGCCACCCGCAGCGTGGCGATGAGGATCTGGGGGCAGAGGGCAGGTGGGGGCGTGGCCACACACCAGAGGGTGGGGCAGGGTGGCTGGGGTGCTTAGGAGAGACAGGGGCCAGCCAGGAACCGGGACGTGGAAGGTTAAGGTGGCTGGATCCCGCATGGCCGACCACAGTTCGAGGCAGCTAAAGAACCATGCTGGGCCAGTGCGTTCCTGCCCAAAATCCCAGGAGGGACTAGAGAAGGGATTGTGGCGTGGCCATCCCCCAGGGAGAGCTCTCACTTCTCTCTCTGCCTCTCTGTCTCTCTCTAGTGAGCGCACACGCCCTATGGTAAATGCCTAAAAGCAAAATAATAACAAAAAGAAACAAAACGAAGGGCTGGATGGGGCTGGCATATGGCGTGGTGGTTAAGAATGCTGGACTCCCACATGGCTGACCACAGTTCGAGGCCTGGACCTGGCGGCTTGCTTTCTCTCTCTCCCTTTCTCTCTCTCTCTTTCTCTCTGGCTCTGTTCCTCTCTGGTCAAATTAAAATAAATAAAAAAAAAGAAAGAAAGAAAAGAAAAGTAGGGTGGGAGCTGCCCTGAGGGGTCCATGGGTACCCCACGGCAGATGGGCTGGGTGGCCGCTGCGGAGCAGGAATGCAGACACAGGTATTTCTGGGCGGGGCTGGGTGAGGGCCAAGGGTGCCCGGTTACGTTACGGAGCGGGGTGGGAGGTGGCCGGGCTGAGGCTCACGTTGTACTTGTGGAAGAAGGTCAGGTAGCGGATGACGCCCACCCAGACGAGCAGCGTGGAGGTGCCGAGGAGGATGCTGCAGACGTCGTAGCTCGCCAGGTTCTGGGGACACGGGAGATGCGTCACCCCACAGCTAGGCCTTTCCTCGGTGGGGAAGACGGGCCCCAGACGGTCAGCAGGGCAGGGACGGGCAGGACCCACCTTGGCCTCAATGCCGATCTTCATGACGGTGCCCGAGATGGTGAGGACATCGCTGGTGACCAGCAAGATGTACCAGCCGTTGACAAACTCCAGCCGCTCCCACAGGCCGATCGCGCGTCCTCGGTGCCGCCACATGAAACCCACAAACTCCTGCAGGAGGCGGAGGCAGGCAGGTGAGGGCCTGACTCCCAGAGCTGGGCGAGGCGGGCTCCGTCCCCCACGACGCCGGGGCCTCACGTTCTGCAGCAGGAAGCCGCGGAGCAGCGAGCGGGCGCACAGCAGGAAGGACAGAGCACAGGTGAGGATGACCGCCACGTCGAACAGCAGCCGGAAGCTGTTGTCTCCTGCGGGGAGGGCAGCAGGGGAGCCGGGGTGTGAGGGGGCCTGGGGGTCAGGGCCAGGGCTCGGCCAGGCTGAGGCCTAGTGAGCTACAGGGCACGTGAGGTGAGTCAGGGCCCCTGGTCAGCAGTGGGCTGGGGTTTCAGGTTCTGTGGCAGGTGCTGGGCTGGGGGGCCATCCCTGGAAGGGTCGATTCTAGGCTGGGGCTTAGGGATCCCTGGGCAAGTTGGGGGCCCCGCTGGCGTTAGACTGGGTGCCCGCAAGCTCACCGTGCCTGAAGACGCTGGGGTGCTTACACTCCTGGATGTGGGCGTGGGTCTGCAGGCTGATGGGGACCCTCCCGCTGTGAGCCTTGTTGTCGAACGTGATCTGCAGGGGTCGGCGGGGAGGGAGGGTGGAGTGAACCTGGGCAGCCCCGAGCGCAGGGACCGGGATGACATCCATCTGGCCCCAGCTTCCCTCGCCGCTGCCCTCCAACGGGTCCTGTCCCGGAACTCGGGGCCCCGTGGCCCCCAGACGGACGGAGGGTCCTCACCAAGACGCTGAAGGTGTAGCAGTCCGGGATCTCATTGTTGATGAGACTCTGCAGGTTGATGGTCTTCAACTGGAAGTGGATGGTGACGTTGATCAGCCTGGGGGGAGGCGCGGGTAAGGGGCCGGGGCTCTGCCGGTTCCCCTCGCCCCTGCCCCGGCTGACACACCCCTGCCCACCCCATCCTTCTGCCCGCCTGGAGGGTCCCCGCCACGAGAGCGGGCAGTACTTGTGGAATTTGAGCGTGAGGTTCCTGTAACCGGAAGTGCCATCCAAGAGGACAGGGTCGTCGTCACTGGGGGGAACGAGGGGTCTCTCAGGGGGGTCCACTCCAATGCAGTCTGAGGACAGAGTCAGGGAGGGGCCTCAGGAGCGGGGGAGGCCGGGCTGGTCTCCAGAGCCCTGAAGCCTTCTTCCCTGCATGGAAACAGCCGTCTCCCAGGGTAGGGCCTATAGAGACCCCGGGGCCCGCACTCCATGGCCCCAGACATTTAGTCCATGAATGGCCGCAGGAAGCAGGGAGCTGACGGGGCAGGGTAAACCCCACGGGCTGCGAGGCCAACCTCACGCGTATTCCGTGACCCGGGGCTGGCTGAGACGGGGTGCAGTATGGCACTGAGAACCCACCGGGGGTGCTGCCTGTCTCTCTTCATCACAGAAAAAGGAAATAAATATTGGGACCAGCAGGTGGCATGGTGGTTAAGGTGCTGGACACTCCCACATAGCCAACCACGGTTCTAGTCCCGAACCCGGTGGCTTGCTTTCTTACTTCCCTTTCTTTCTCTCTCTGTGTCTCTCTCTGGACAAATTAAAATAAGTGAATGAACAGATAAAAACACATTTTAAAAAGTAAATAAATAAACTTTAAAAAGTTGTGATGTGGGGGAACCAGCAGTTAGCGTAATGGCTATGTCGCTGGACTCCCACGTAGTCGACCGCGGTTCGCGTCTCGGACCCGGTGGCTTAAACTCACGCCGGGCGCGTGTGCGTGCGTGCCCAAGATCCCGAGAGGAGAATGGAGGAGAAGGGATTGCGGCGTGACCATCCCCCCTGGGGGGTGATTTCTCGCTTTCTGTCTCTATCTCTCTCTCTGTCTGTCTGGCGAGCGCACGCGCCCTATAGCGAAAAACCTCTCCAAAAAAAAAAAAAAAAAAAGTAAGTAAATAAACTTTAAAAAGTTGTGATGCGGGCAGTGACGGGTCCCTCAGTGATGCTGAAGGCCACGCGGCTGACTGCAAGACTCGGATCCCAGGCTGACCTGGAATTCTGGGGGTACACAGCCTAAGCTCCCGAATGACAGTGGAAGAAGGGGACTGGGGATGTCTCCCCCTCGCTCTCATAAAAGAAACAAACTTAAAAAAAAAAAACATCACAGGGACTGCTGGTGGTGTGGCAGTTAGGGCGGCTGGATCCTACCTGGCCGACTGTATGGCTGGAGTCCCAGACCTGGTGGTTTGAGAAACTCTTGGTGCATGTGCACATGTGTGTGCCCAAAATGCGGCCAGGAAAGGGGATGGAGGAGAAGGGACTGCCATGGCCATGCCCACGGGGGTGCTTTCTCTCGCTCCCTCTCTCCAGTGAGTGCACACCCCTCTGGCCACAACTAAACCCTAATATCTCTGTCGTTTCCTGCACTAAAGTCATGTGTGACCACGGCCACCCCGGGTCGTGATGCCCGAGGCACAGCTGGCTCCCAGCAGCTAAGCCCCCCGGCCCCGCTCACCAGTGACGACCATCGGGTCGATGTCAAAGGTCTCGTTGGCTGGGTCCACGTGGCCGTGGCGGTAGTAGCGCTGGCACAGAGCCAGCGCTGAGCCGTTGGCCAAAGGGCCTCCCCCACCTCGGACGTAGGCGTACCGGCCCAGAGACACGTCAGGCAGCGTCAGGTACTGTGGGTGAAGAAAGGGGAGGTGGGCCAGGGCCGCCCACCCCGGCCGCGGTCCCGCCTGCACCCACGCACCGCACCTGGTCCACGGTGAAGAAGATGGCCTGGTAAAGCTGGTCCCGCGTGTAGGCCGCCAGCGTGTCGTCCGCCCCGTCCGAGTAGCCCAGCAGGAAGAGGTGCCGGAAGGCGATGGTGTTCTCTTCCCGGAACGTCACGGCCAGCTGGTTGCTGAGCCCGAACAGAATGAGCTGGGAAGACGGGCCGGGGAGGTTGGCAGCCAGCCTGGGGCGGGGGCTTCCTCCGGCGCCGGAAAGAGATCTCCACCCGCCCGTGCCTTTTGTTACTTGATTCGACTCATTCTGTTTTTTTTTTTGGGGGGGGGGTTGATTTTTGCTATGGGGTGCAAGCACTGGCCACAGAGACAGAGAGACACGGAAAGACAGAGAACGAGAGATTACCCCCCACCCCAGGGGGGAGATGGCCACAGTGCCATCCCTTCTCCTCCATTCTCCTCCTGGGATTTTGGGCACGGATGCACACGCACCCGGCATGAGTTTTAAGTTGCTGGGTCCAGGACTTGAACCATGGTCGACTACATGGGAGTCCAGCAACATAACCACTATGCCATCTGCTGGTCCCTGATTCAACTCATTCTGCCTGGCTCACCCAGGCCCCTGCATCGGCTCTGCATCATGCCAACCGCCATACCCTCGAATACAAAGCAGGGCCCATCTACAGGGGACTTCAAAACGCTCTGGAAAATGGAATAAAAGCGCAAGCTGGGGCATCCTGGTGGAAGTGGCTGGAACCCACGCGGTTGACTGATGGTTTGAGTTCCGGATCCAGCAGCTTGAGAAACATGCCGAGTGTGGGCCAGCAGGTGGTGGTGGTGAAAGGCGTTGGATTCCCACGTGGCCGACCATGGTTTGAATCCTGGACCTGGCAGCTTGCTTTCCCACTTCCCCTTCCTCTCTCCCTCCCTCTGTCTCTGTCTGGTCAAATTAAAAATAATAATAACAGGGGACCAGCAGTTAGCGTAATGGCTATGTCGCTGGACTCCCATGTAGTCGACCGCGGTTCAATTCCTGCACCCGGCGGTTTAAACTCACACGGGGCGCGTGTGCGTGCGTGCTCAAGATCCCGAGAGGAGAATGGAGGAGAAGGGATTGCGGCGTGGCCATCCCCCCTGGAGGGTGATTTCTCGCTTTCTGTCTCTCTGTCTCTCTCTGTCTTTCTGGCGAGCGCACGTGCCCTATAGCAAAAGCCTCTCCAAAAAAAAAAAAAAAAAAGGAATTAAGTAAATAAATAATTCTTTAAAGAAAAAAAAAAGAAAAATGCCCCAAAAAGAGGACTAGAGGAGAAGGGAAGACGGATTTCAGAGTGACCATCACCCCGGGGGTGCCTTCTCACCTCCCTCTCTCCAGTGAGTGCACGTACTCTACAGCAAACAAAAAGCCCGAGCTTTCCAATCCCAGCTCCCAAACCCGGTCGCCCGTGTAACGTTGCAGAAGCCCCTTAGCAGCTCAGGTTCCCAGTGACCTCATCGAACAGTGCGGGTGGGGGACGGGGCAGCTGGCCGGACCTCGAAGGGCATTTGTGAGCCTGGAGGATGCTGCGTCACACGTGGGACTCAGATGGCTTCCTGACTGGCCACCTCCATTGTCACTGTCATTAATGATGCTGCAGTGAGGGACCAGGACGACGCTCCCAACCCAAGACGCCGCTTCACAGAACGCTGCGCAGGGGCCCCGTGTGGCTGGCCTCACCTGCACGGTGACCACCAGGATCTTCACTACTTGCAACATCAGCTTGCATGGTTTGCGGCCCTTGGCCCGAAACTTGTCGCAGGGGCTCATGAAAAAGTACTTGAGACGGCGGCGGAGGTCTTCCTCTTCTGGGGGGGTCAGGGGGGATGGCGAAGCCCCCGTGCGTGTCCCATACCCAGGGTTGGGGGTCAGGAGCCGCTCAGTCTCTGTAGGAGTGGGATTGGGAAATGAGGGCTGGGCCGAGGCACTTGCCACTGGCTCAGCCCAAGGCCTGGGCAACTCCCCTACCTCCTTCCACAAAAGTGAGGCACTCCGGGGGCCTCTTCTCACGGCCGCGTGCTCCAAGAAAGGAAGAACTTTGGGTACCAGCAGACAGCCTAACGGTTATGTCGCTGGACTCCCACATAGCCCATTAGGGTTTGAGTCCCAGACCTGGTGGCATAAACTCATGCCGGGTGCGTGTGCGTGCGTGCGTGCCCAAGATCCCAAGAGGAGAATGGAGAAGGGATTGCTGCATGTCCATCCCCCCTGGGGGTGATTTCTGTCTGTCTGTCTTTCTGGCTAGCACACGCCCTATAGCAAAAACCTCTCCAAAAAAAAAAAAAAAAAAAGGGAGTGGAGAATGGAGAAGGGATTGAGGTGTGGCCATCTCCCCTGGGGTGATGATTTCTCACTTTCGGTCTTTCTGTCTCTATCTCTCCCATGACTGCACATACCCTATAGCAAAAATCTCTCTCTCTCTCTTTTTTTTTTTTAGAGAGGCTTTTTGCTATAGGGCTCATGCGCTCGCCAGAAAGGCAGAGAGAGACAGAGAGACAGAAAGCGAGAAATCACCCCCCAGGGGGACGGCCACACCGCAATCCCTTCTCCTCCATTCTCCTTTTGGGATCTTGGACATGCACACATGCATGCCCGGCTTGAGTTTAAGCCGCCGGGTCCGGGACCCGAACCGTACTCGACTACATGGGAGTCCAGCAACATAGCCAATATGCCAACTGCTGGTCCTGCAAAAATCTCTCTTAAAGAAAAAAAAGAAAGAAAGGAAGAACTTTGAGAAGTCTCTAAGACAAACCGGATGTTTGAGCCAGTGACACGGTGGTTAAAGCAGCTGGATCCCACGTGGTGACTGTGCAGTTGAGTCCTGGACCTGGCAGCTTGAAAACACACCAGGTGCATGTGTGTGCATGCCCAAAATCCCGAGAAGAAAATAGAGAAAAGGGAATTGTAGCATGGCCATTGTCCCGCACACACACACACTTAGAATGTTTTCTCACTTTCCTTCTCTCTGTCTCTGCCTTAGGTGAGCACATGCGCCCCATAGCAAACATGTACAAAGAACACAGAAAAACAAAAGAAAGCCCAGACACTGTACCATCCTGTGGCTACTCTGCAGTGGTTATGAGTCAAGGTCTGGGAGTCTAGCGAGCTGATCCGGGGCTCACCAGCTCGGACAGGACACCCAGCCCCTCGGAGCCTGTTTCCCCATCTGCAAAATGGGACAATCATCCCTCACAAGGAAGCTGAGAATTTGATGCTTAATAAAGCGTCTGTCACAGGGGCTGGCGCACATGCCATAACAGCCCACCTTCGTTCCTGTTTGACCTGCGGGGAGAGAAGGAGCCGCTTCTTCCACTGACTCCCTGCAGGGCGCTCAAGGCTGCCAGCTTCAACCCAATTTAGCCTCCAGGCATGAGCAGAGCTCCACCCACATTCCAGTGTGTTCCTGGACAAATATCCAAACATGGCCTTAGCACGCATCCCCACCGGGCCCATCCTGCTGGCACCCTCACAGGAGGCCAGCATGGAGGAGGGGGTCATTGACATTAACAGTGATAACAGAGCCCTCTACCAAAGACGCACTTCCTCTTCCTTAAGGGCACCAGCCCCTGGTTAGCACACTGCCACAGGATCAAATCCCAGACCTGTCCTCTCAGGTACCTCCCTAAGCCTCTGTCTCCTTATCTAGAAAATGCAAATAAAAACGTCCTACCCTTGAAACTAAGACCCTAAAACTGCTCTGGGAACTCAGCAAGACAGAGCAGGTAAAATCCTTCAGCAAACGGAAGCATTTCTTTTTCATTTATTTATTTTTTATAGGAGGTTGTTGCCTTAGGTCACATGTGCTCTGAGAGGGAAGTGAGAAATCATCCCAGGGGGTGGGGGGAAATTGGCCACTCAGCAATCCCTTCTCCATTCTCCTGCCAGGATCTTGAGTGGGCACATATGCACTGCTATATTGCGTCGCCAGACAGAGAGAGACAGAGAGATAAAGCAGGAAATCACCCCCCAGGGGGGATGGGCCGCAATCCCTTCTCCTCCATTCTCCTCTCGGGATCTTCGACATGCGCCCGGCTGTGGTCCCTACCGACTTAGCGACATAGCCATTCGCTAAGACTGCTATTGTAACCGGGACTATGGCACTTAGGATCTGTAACCACTTATGCTGCTCCCCCCAAAACTTTTAATGGCCAAATATTTAAGTGGTTGGTGCCGAAGAGAAAGACCCCAAGTTTCAAGAACTGCTGAGGTCACAAGCTGTCACGGTGGCCAACAGTCCCTGACACACCCCCCTTGTAAGAACCCTCTCTTTCCAGGGCCTGGCCCTGGCAAAGATGGCACGAAGAACGTGGGCACTGTCAAAACCTGTTCTGCAGGGAGGGCCCAGCTCCTGGCTCCTGAAACGGTGGATGTTTACAAGCCGGTTAAGAGAAAAGCCAGGGGGCACAGCCCAGTCACCCCAGACCCTCGCAGCTGGGAGGTCCATCAGCTATCTCCTGCTAGCTCATGAAGAGGGGGCTGATACAGGGGTCTTCCTCCAGGGGCCCCATGAGAGGTGGCGCCTGAAGGCTGGACGCGGGGCACTGCCAGCCCGAGTTTAGGAAGGCGGAGCTTCCACAGATTCGGAGATCTGAAATCCGAGTTAGGGCTTGGGTTCCGGGAAGCGAGCCCTGCCTGCAGCGCTCGGCCTGGGTTTAGGGAAACTGAGAATGTTTACCTTCTGCATTTAGAAGGCAAACCCGAGCGTCTCGTGTGCGGGCTGGAGCTCTGCCAAAGTTGTGCAATCCGAACCCAGGCTCCGCATGGAAATCAGGGGCACCCCGCTGTCCCGAGTGGGAGACGCCGGTCCCCGCCCGCCGCCCACGTCCTAGCAGCCGGCCGCCCGCATCGCTGGGGAAACTGAGGTCAGCCCCGGAGTTTAGGGAAAGGCAATGGGCGCTCCGCCGCCCCAGGCTGCAGAAGCTCCCGCCCGCCGCCCGCGATCAGGGACCCGCGGTGCCGCCCGCACCCTCACCTGAGCCGCGCCGGCCCCCGGGGGCTGCCATGCCGGGGCGGGGGACGCGGGGCGCGGCGGGGCAGCCTGGGTCCGAGCCCCCGCCGCTGTCACTGCGGCCTCGCTCCCTCGCGGCCCCGCTTCAAACCCTCCGGCATCAGCTGATCCGAACGGCGGTCACGTGACAAGGTGCCCAGGGATTCACGTGACCGCATCTCGGCCCGCCCTCTGCGCCACGACGACCCCTGCGGGAGCAGTGCGCATGCGTGCCCCGGCCGGCGACTCGCGGAGCTAAGGCGGCCGTGCGGTCCTAGCGCCGACCCACTCCTGCAGGGGGATGGGCTAGTGCCCAGTGTGACAACGACGGGCTCCGTCCTGGCTCCCTGCCATGCCCCGCATCTGGTGCCAACCTTGTGACTTCCATGTTCACAACGTGACACCTGACCCTCCGCGGAGTACTGTCTCAGGGCTGGCCTCTTCCTTATTTGGGAAAGCATTTCTGTCCCTCTCTTCTGGTCAAACAGGAAACTGTTTCTAATTATGCACCACGTGAGACCACGCCGAAGGCCCCCAGCCTAGGGTCTCCCAACCTCCTCAGCCTGCACCACTGCAGCAACCTTGTCCCTGATCCCAACCACCCTCCACCCTTCTGGCAACTCCCACCTGTCTACCAGGTTCTAGCTCCGGCCACCAACCTCTACCCACAGTTTCACCTTTTACTGGCCCCAGGGCCTTTGCACACCCCTTCTCCAGTGCGTTACCACTAAGAAGGTAGGCTCTGGACGTCGGACAAGTCAGGTTTAAATCTAGGCATTGCCAAGTGCCCTTTCTATAGCTTTCAGACTCCTTTAAATGCCGTGAGTCTGTTTTCTCATTTGTAAAGTGAAGAACATCAGTTACCTGCCTCGTGGGGTTGTCAAATTAAATATGAGCGTGCAAGAGCACCCCACAAGACTGGGCAAACCGTAATGATTTAATTAGTAGTTACTAGGATTATAAAGTCCTTCGTGGAAAGAGCTGTTCCCTAAGCCAATCGGAAGTCTTGTTATGCTTCCTCTCGAATGTCCCATGTCCTGTAATTGACTTTGTTTCAAAGAATTATTTATTTAATGTATTATTATTATTATTTTGAACCTGCTTTAGTGATCAGAGAGAGACAAACAAAGTAAGAAAGCAAGCCTCCAGGTCCAGGACTTGAACCTCAATTGGCTATGTGGAAGTCCAGCACCCTTAACCATCACGCCACCTGCTGGCCCCTGTTATTTACTTTTGAAATATATCTGAATTTGATGTGAACACTGTTGGGGTCCTGACTGTAATGGTCTTACTCCCTGCTGAGACCCTCCAACAATCAAAAGATGTTTGCTGAATACATGAGCAGCTGCGTCTAGCCAGTGCTGTGTCTATCGTTTGAACTTTGAAGGGCACAGTGTAGTTAGGGGAGGAAGTGGGGCGGGGCTACCAACGCGGTCTCAACTCAGCCTCCATGATCAACATGGCGGACCACGCTCATGCCAGAAATTCCAGCAATATCAGAAAAGCCAGCCGAAGGGGGTCCTTGACTAGGGTGGCCAGACCCCAGGGGAGCAGAGTCTGGTGACTGATGGGACAGACCAGTGAGACCTTGTGGAGGACACCAGGACACCCGCTCAGACCCCTGCTGGCCTGGGCTGCTGGCCCCCGTGTCCAGAGGAAGAGGCGGGCCCTAAGAGGAGGTGAAAGGCGAGCCATGACACAGAGCCGGAGGCAGTGGGAGGAGTTTACTAACCGCACAACACACAACTTCGCCAGACCCCATGGATGCCCGGTCTCCTTCAGCCATCGGGCCCCAGCAGTGCCCCTCGCTCCTGTGCCCACGCAGGACTCTCGCCAGTAGGGAGGGCTGGGCTGACAGTGTCACGGGCGGGGGAGCAGGGGTCAGGGAGGGACTCAGGGATGGGGTCAGGGCTGGGCACAATGTCAGGACTGACATCGTGACCAGGCTTGGGGTCAGAAGATTCGGCAGGATCAGGGCTGGGGGCAGATCCCAGCACCAAGCCAGGGTCAGGGCTGTCGCCAATGCTGGGGCCGGGGCTGAGGCTCCGGCTAGAGCTGAGGACAGAGACAGCCTCAGGGCCGAGAAGGGAGCCCTGCCCTGGCCTTTTCATGGATGCAGGGCCCAGGCCTGGCCCGAGGCTCAGGCCAGCGGCAGCGGCTGCAGCTGCAGCAGCAGCAGCCGCTGCGGCGGCCGCCCCTTCGTGCACCCGCTTGTGCTTGGTGAGGCTGGAGGCTTGGCCGAAAGCCTTGCCGCAGAGCTGACAGCGGTAAGGACGCTCGCCGGAATGCACGTGCAGGTGCTGCAGCAGCGCGGAGCTCTGGCCGAAGGCCTTGGAACAGTGCGGGCAGGCGTAGGGCCGCTCGCCGGTGTGGATGCGGAGGTGGTGCTGCAGGTTGGAGCTCTGGCCGAAGGCCTTGCCGCAGTGCGGACAGCGGTAGGGGCGCTCGGCCGTGTGCGTGCGCTGGTGCTGCAGCAGCGCCGAGCTCTGGCCGAAGGCCTTGCCGCACTGCGGGCACGGGTAGGGCCGCTCGCCCGTGTGCGTGCGCAGATGCTTCAGCAGCGCCGAGCCCTGCCCGAAGCCCTTGGCGCACACCGGGCACTTGTGGGGCCGCGGGCCGCCGTGTGTGCGCAGGTGCTGCGCCAGCAGCGAGCCGTGCCCGAAGGCCTTGCCGCACACCGGGCAGTGGTGCGGCTTCTCGCCGCTGTGGCTGCTGCGGTGCTTGAGCAGCGTGGAGCGCCACCCGAAGGCTTTGCCACAGGCGGCGCACTGGTACGGCCGCGCCCCCGTGTGGATGCCGCGGTGCTGCGCCAGCGTGGCGCCGTGGCTGAACGACTTGCCACAGTCGGGGCAGCGGTAGGGCTTCTCGCCGCTGTGGGTGCGGCGGTGCTGACTCAGCCCCGAGCTGCGGCGGAAGGCTCGCCCACAGTCGGGGCAGGAGAAGGGCCGGGGCGGGCTGGCCGGGGCGGGGAGCACCGCAGGGCTGGTGGGCAGGACTTGGGGGGTGGCAGTGAGGTCGGAGGAAAGGGGGTCCGTGTCTGGAGCGGCGGGGCTGAGGGTGTCGCTGTTAGGGTCGAGGACTAGTGGAACAGGACCGATGACATCCGGGTCCGGATCGAGGTCGAAACGTGAAGACATGGGGTCGAGATCTTGGGGATCCGAGTCAGGGTTCCCCAAGATGGAGCTCCGAACTTGGGCATCAGGGTCCAGATCCTCAGAGGCAGGTTCCAGATCTTCATAGCTGGGGTCCACGTCTTCTGAGACAGTGTTGAGGTCTTCCGGGTCAGGCTCCGGGTCTTCGGAAACCGGCTCTGGGTCTTCCAGGTGGGAGTCCACGTCTTCTGAGTCAGAGTCAAGCTCTCTGCAAACTGGCCTCAGGCTTCTGTGGCCGGGGTTCCGAACCAGCACCGAGCGGCGAATCCCAGGCCGGGAAGTCCCAGCCATTTCTGGGGCAGGATCTGCACGGTGAGGACAGATAGTAGGTGGAAGGTTCTGGGGAACAAGGAGTCTCTTTGGGGGTCTGGGATTAGAAATGGGACCCCACTATACCCCCGAGAACCCATTCCTGAACACACCCATCTGCCATGGCTCTTTGCCTTTGTCATCTTTGGCTGCAGGGAAACTGCTGCATGCCCCAGCTAGGACACGGAGTGGGACGTGGTGGGACCCTCCCCTTTCAGCCCCGAACCTGGGTGGCAGTCAGGTGACCCGGGTCTAGACGCCTCCAGTCCCCAACTGCATGGCTCTGCCCCTCTCTCCATCCTGGGCTCCTCTCCTGCGAAGCTTGGGTCCTGCGGAGGAGACAGTTTTCAGTTCCGACGCCCTCGATCAGGGTCCCCTTGGGGGAGAGTGGGTGGCAGGGTTCCTGTGCTCTGGAGCACACAGCCTGAATTTCTGTCCCACAGTTGGGGATGGCAGATTTGGGGTCTCCTGGTAGAGAAGGGTACCTCAGGCTGGCGTCCTGTACTCTGGATCCTATGCCTGGGGCATAAGAATGTGTGTAGATGGGCCAGCAGGTGGCGTGGTGGTTAAGGCACTGGACTCCCATATGGTTGACCATGGTTCGAGTCCCAGACTCAGCAGTTTGACACTCACACTGGGTGCATGTGCGTGCGTTCCCAAAATCCTGAGAGGAGAATGGAGGAGAAGGGAATGGGGCATGGCCATCCTCCTGGGGGGTGATTTCTTGCTTTCTGTCTCTCTGGCAAGCACACACACCCTATTAGCAAAAATCTCTCTCAAATAAAAAAGTGTGCATAGAATGGGCACCTCAACCCAGTCGCTGGGGGAGGACGGGGGGCCCTGGCTTGTCCTCTGGGGAGAAGACACCCTGAATTCTAGATCTCACAGCTAGAGGTGGAAAAGTGTCTAAACATCTGTGTACTTAGATCTGAATGCCTGTTTTTAAAGGCAGAGAAGAGGAAATTATATAAGGGACCCCTCCTGGTCAGGAGAGGTGGGGAGACCCATGGACCCCCCTATAGCCAGTGGGGTGGGAACATTGCTGGTATGCCTGTTTTCCTGATTGGTTAGAAGTTCCTGATTCTTTTTTGTCTTTAATGTTCCAGAGGGTATGTATGGTTTCCCAGGAGAGGGGGAGAAAGAGACAGAGACAGTGAGAGAGCACCCCCATGGAATACGGTCATGCTGCAACCCCCTCTCCCCTATCGCTCACTCCTTTCAGGATTGCAGGCACACATGCACATGTGCCCGGCACGTTTCACCAGCCACCGGGTCCAGGATTTGAACCTTCCTGCTGGTCAGGTGGAATCCAGCCACCTTTACCACCACGCCACATGCTGGTGGGAAGACCCTGAATCCTAAGCCCTAGCTGGAGAGTAGGCTGAAATAATGCCTGGGGGATCCTCTTGGATTACTCGGGGGAACCCCTGGCCCCTCTCCATGGGAGCGGAGATTCCTGAGTGGCACCCCGAGTGGTACCCAACTATGTCATCATACTTATGTTCCTTCCTAGAAGAAGGGTCCTGCCCAGGCTGAATTCTGGTGAATCAGAGCAACAACAGCTGGCACCTCTCCTGGGAGGAGGGGGGTTAGGGCTTGGGGAGATGCTTTGAGTGGCCACCCCATGGCTGGTTGTAGGGGTGTCAATAAACAGATGTTGGCGGGGGACGGCAGTGTACCCAGCCTACCTGTCTGGCAGTGCGTAAGCAAGACTGAGTTTCCAGGTGGCCTCTTCAACCCAGACCCCATAGTTGGAGGGAGGGAAGACAACCAGCGTCCCTTCCTGGGTTCTTGGGGGGCAGAGGAACCCTTGGATTGCCTCCGGAGAAGGGGCCTCGTGAATCTTAGCGTGAAAGATGGGAGGACGAATTACTGGGGTCCTTCCTGTGCCCCTGGGAAGGGAGGGGGGCAGGTGGACCCTTGGGTCCCCTCCTGGGGCAGGGGCTCAGAACTCCAGACCCCAGACTGGGGAGCGAGGGGAACAATAGCCAGGCCGATAAATGGCTTCGTGAACTCCCGACCTCGGGCTGGCGGTGGGGAGAACAATTCCTGGGCCTGCTTTCCAAGAGGGGAGGGGGCGTCCTGCGCTCCGGACCTCGGAGCAGGCGGGCGCCCCCACCCCTCCGGATGGAAGACTCCCGCCTCCGGGGCCCTGCCCCCGGCCGCAGCGGCGGGATGGGCGCGCTAGGCCGGCGGGAGCGAGGCCCCCCTCCCACCGCGCCCGCGCCCCGGCTCGCCCGGGTCGGTGCGGGCAGCGCGCGGGGCGGGGGGCGAATAGAGGTCGCCCCCGGCCGCGCCCCGCACCGAGGCCCCCCGCCCGCTCCCGGCCCGGCCCCCGCCCGGCCCGGCCCGCTCGCGGGGACACTCACCCGGCGCCCCTCGCCCCTGCCCGGCCCGCCGCGCCCGCGCCGGCCGCCGGCGCCCCCCGGGCCCGCAGGAAGCCCCCCGCCCGCCAGCCCCGCCGGCGGCCCCCTCGGCCCAGCGGCCCCTCCAGGCGCTCCCGGGGAGCGAGAGGGGCTGGCCGAGGGCCGCAGCGGGAGCTGCTGGGACTTGTAGTTCGCCCGCGCCCGCCGCGGCCGTCGCCACCGCTGCCCCCGCCCCCCGGGCCAGCCTTTGTCCCGGCCCGGCCGCCCCGGCCGCGCGGCCGCGCCTTTGTCTGCTCCGCGCGCCGCCCGCGCTGCGCCCGCCCCGGACCCCGCTCCGTCCCTGAGCCTCTGCCGGCGACCCTCTCGGACCCTGGCCCTGTCTCCTCCATCTCCGTCCCTCTGTCTCTCTGCTCCTATCTCGCTATCTCTGTCCATCTCTGTCTCTGTCCACCTCTGTCTCTGTCTCGCCATCTCTCTTCCAATCTCTGTGCCTCTCTTTGCCGCTGGTCCTGTCACTGTCTCTCCGCCTCTAACCTTCTCTTTGTCTCTCTGTCTCTGTTTCTGCCTCCTGGCCATAGCTCTGACTTTGTGTTCCCAAACACACCAGACTCCGTCTCCCGTCCTCACACGCATGGAAACAGAGCCAAGCCTCCCAGCAGAAGCCCTGCGGTTTAAACAGCTCGGCTCTCTCTGCCTCGTCCAGTATTTCTCCAATTTCTTTCTTTTTTTCCTTTTTTATGCTGGAGGAACCATCCACCATTTCTGGGTCACAGCCTTTCACACACCCCCACCAAGGAACAGAGTCTGGGACACTCTCCCTGGGTGTTTTCATTCTCCTACCCAGACGGAGTCCCCGCTGGGCTTCAGGGGCCTGTTGGTGGTGGTTTCTGGAGCACTTGGGCAGGGCTGAGAGGGCTCTGGGTGAGCTTTACCTGGAGGCACAGCCCCCATGGCCCAGAGGGAGTGACACACACCCCCGGCAGCTGGCAGCTGGGGCGTGATGTTCTTTATGGAACATAAACAGCGGTCACGAAGATAAACAGCATCAAACAAAGCCGCTCTGTGGCCGCATCTGAAGGGAGACAGAGACGAGGACTCACTGCAGCCGCGAAAGTGAACACACACCCCTCTTACTTCCAAGAGGGAGGGGGCGTCCTGAGCTCCTTCCCCCCACCAGACCTTTTTTTTTTTTTAAAGAATTATTTTATTTTACTTTATTTATTTACTTTACTTTTTTCCTCGAAATTTGACCAGAGAGAGACAGAGAGAAAGAGAGAAAAACCAAATTGCCAGGTCTGGGACTTGAACTGCAGTCTGCCATGTGGGAGTCCAGTGCCCTTAATCACCATGCCACCTGTTGGTCCCCTCCCAGAGGTTTTTGCCTTAGGGTGCTGCGCTTGTCGGAGACAGAGAGACAGAGACAGTGAGAGGGAAAATGAGAAATCACCCCCCTGGGGGATGGCTACATGACAATCCCTTCTCCATTCTCCCCCTGGGATCTTGGGCACACACACACGGCTGGTGTTGTTTTAAGACGCCAGGTCTGGGACTTGAACCACACAGTCATGTGGGATGTGGAATCCAGTTGCTTTAACCTTCATGCCACCTGGTAATCCCAGGGATTTTCTTTTTTAAATTTTAAAAAATAATTATTTATTACTATTTGTTTGTTTTCAGAGAGATTTTTTGCTATGGGCACCTGCAGTTGCCAGAGAGACAGAGAGGATCAGAGAGACAGAAAGCAAGAAATCATCCCCCAGGGAGATGCCCATGCCACAATCCCTTCTCAACTCTCGGAATCTGGGGCACGAACGTACAGGCACCTGACGAATTTCAAGCTGCTAGGTCTTGGACTCTGTCGTTGGCCACGTGGGAGTCCAGTGGCTTAACTGCTACGCCATCTGCTGGTCCCTATTATTATTTTTTTTTAAATTCACCAGAGAGACAGAGTGAAGGGAAAGTGAGAAAGCAAGCTACCAGGTCTGGGACTTGAACCATGGCCATGTGGGAGTCCAGTGCCTCAACCACCACGCCACCTGCTGGCCCCTCAAGCACCCTCTTTAATGACCACATGAAGGTGAGGACCGGATGTTGTCAAGGTGTTTATTGCTGGCTGGGACATGGGTACACGGGGAGCTGGGGGGCCCGAGGGTCTATCTTCCCGCCCCCGCAGCCCCACTGGGCATGTGGGCTGAGAGGCACGTGACTCTCCAGGCTGTTACTCTGCGTCAGGGCTGCGGGGCGCTGGTACTTAGGGGGGAACTCGTCCTTGTAGACAGTGGAGAAGAAGCGCTGTCCACCCAGAGGGGGCTCCACGTGGCTGTACTTGCACTGCCGAGGCAGGGTGGGCCACGTGGCAGGGCAGCCTAGAGGGTGGCTGACCTCCTCCCAAGCCACCCAGGGTCCCTGGACCACCCTGGGAGCATCAGAAGGTGGAAGACTCAGTTCTGGATGGTGATGGGTCCTCGGGGGGAGAGCAAAAGGGGCCCCAGTCTGCCTGACCCAGGAGCCACTTGAGAAGCTGGAGAGAAACTGAGGTGCCCCTGGAGTGACTCTTAGAGCTGGGGTAGCCCTAAGTGATTCTGAACCAAACCCCACTTGGTGGTATAGATGCCCTGGTACTGACCCTGGGAATACTGAGCAATGACTTGGTGGCTAGCGTGGCATTAAGATGACCACCGAGCCTGGGGTGACCCCGGAGGACTTGACCTAACCCTGAGTGTGGGTTGAGGTAACGCTGCACTGATTTGGAGGGTACCCTCCCTCTCCCTCACCCGCTGCAGCATCTCCTCCGTTGCACAGGCCCGAACTGTTCCGTGTGGTTTCAGCATCCTTTGGTTCATGGTTAAAAAGTCGAATTCTGGACAAATGGGGTGGGGACGGCTGGTTTGAGGGACTGAGGGAGGCCAGGCCAGGCCAGGCCGAGGGCAGTGACGTGCGAGGTGAGGTTTGGGAGAAGGTTCAGGGACCATCCTGGGCCAAAGCTGGTATGACTAGGGGCTGAGGATGGGGCAAGAGCCGGGTAGGAGGGAGGAGCCAGGTAGGGGCGGGGCCAGGTCGGTTCAGCCTGGGGGCGGGGCCAGATAGGAGGGGCGAGGTGGTCAGGGGCGGAGCCAGAGCCTGACGGAGGGGGAGGAGTTAGGGTAGAGCAAGGGGAACAGAGAAAGGGGCCGGGCTCTGACTGAGCTGGAAGGGGTGGAGCATGTAGGGGGAGGTGCCATGGAAGGGAGGGCGTGGCACGAGGGGGCGGTGCTTCCCAGAAGCAGAGCGGAAGTCCTGGTCAATTCAGGGTGGGATTTAGCTGTTCAGGAGGAGGAGCCAGAGTCGGGCCAGGGGCGGGGCCAAAGCTGTGGCGGGGCGGGGCTTTCGGGAGAGGGGCGGAGCCACACTCACCACCGGTGCCCTCCGGCAGGTTGCTGCTTAGTAAATGGAGGTTGGGCGCTTTCTGTGGCCGATTCGTCTCCGTCTCCACCGGGCAGTAGTCCGAGCCCATGGTGGTCTGGAAGAAGTGTTTGAGCAGCTTGTCCTCGCCTAGGGTCACGTGACTCCGCAGTTTCTCGTGGCACACGTGGCGGCCTGGTGGCTGGGTCGGGGGTGGCCGCTGTGGGACCACATGACATCTGGGACACTTCCGTGTCCGTGTCCAGGATGTCCCCAAGCCCAGTGGGAGAGAGGCGGTGAGTGCTGTGTGACTTCAGATAGCTCCCTCACCCTCTCTGAGCCCCATGTGATGGCGCTGGGAGTTGGTACTCTTGCCTCGTTTTGGAATTGTGTTGTTTTTTTCTTTTAAGAATTATTTTTATTTAATTTTATTCATTTATTTTAATTTGGTCAGAGAAGGACGAGCGAGAGGGAGAAAGAAAGAGAGAGGGAAAGCGAGAAAGCAAGCGATCAGGTCTGGGACTCGAACCGCAGTAGGCCACGTGGGAGTCCAGTGACCTTAACCACCATGCCACCTGCTGGCCCTGTTTTGGAGTTTTTAAGTGACTTACTCTAGATCCCAGAAATAGATCCAGGAAATCCGCACATTCATGTCAAGGTCACTCCCGTCGCGGGGCCTTCGCACCTGTTAGTCACTGCCTGGGAAGCCCTTGTCCCTGGCCAACCCCCGCCTTCCCCCACGGCCCCTGACCTGGCCGTAGAAGTAGTCCCTGGTGGTGGTGAGACTGCCTGGGCCCGGGCACCAGTTCCCTTTCAGGATGTGCGACTCTGGAGTCCGGTCGTGGTGAAGAACAAAAGGCTCTGGTGGTAGAGAAGGTGCTGAGCATTCTGGGAGCTGCGGGAGCCGTGGGCGGGGCAGGCGGCGGGCTCTCACCGGGCTCCCGGGGGTAGAAGTGGTCGGAGCTGGTGGTCCTGTCGTGGAAGAGGCCATCTCCAGGGCGGATGCTCACGTGGTGGAGGTGGGCCGCGGCCTGGGCCTTGTCATACCTGCAGGTTAGGTAGGTAGATCCATCTGGGCCCTTGCAGTGCCCAGGACAGTGGAGGTGGGCAGGGCTGGCGATGGCGGAGCTGTTGACTGGGGCGCTAGCCGTGGGAGACCCCACGCCATAGCGGGTTATGCTGACCAGGGAGGGCGCCCTTGAAGGCGAAGCGCTGGTCTCCGGCCCTCAGTGGCTGTCACACATGCTACTGAGAGGCAGTTGTCTCTATGTCCTTTAAAAGAGCTTGTGTATTGGGGCTGGCAAGTGGTGTGGTGGTTAAAGGCGCTGGACTCCCACATGGCCGACCACGGTTCAAGTCTCGGACCTGGTGGCTTGCTTTCTCACTTCCTCTCTCTCTCTCTCTGATCAAACTGAAAAATAATAATGGTATAATAATAAATAAAGTTAAATAAAATAATTCTTTAAAAAAAAAAAAAAAGAGCTTGTGTATTTATTTTAGTTTTGCTATGGGGGGTGTGTGCTCACCGGAAAGAGACAGAGAGAGGGGGCAGGGAGTGAGAAGTCACTCCCGGGGGGATGGCCCTGCCACAATCCCTTCTCCTCGTGGAAGTTTGGACATGCATGCACGTGTACCCTGCTGGGTCCAGCATTCAGACCACCGAGTTGATGTGTGGGATCCAGACCCCTGAACCTCCACGCCACCTGCTGGCTCCGTCATTTGTTTCCCTTTTTATTTTTTAGAATTATTTACTTTTGAGCCAGCAGGTGGCATGGTGGTTAAGGGTGCTGGATTCCCACATGGCCAACCGTGGTTCAAGTCCCAGACCTGGTGGCTTGCTTTCTCACTTTCCCTCTGTTTCTCTCTCTTTTCTCTTGCTCTGTTCCTCTCTGGTCAAATTAAAATAAATAAATATAGTTAAATAAAATAATTATTTTTTAAAAAGTATTATTTGAATGATTAACAATAAAAATACATTTTTTTCCAAGTTATTATAGGGCAAATGTGCTTACCGGAGAGAGATAGAGAGAGGGAAAGTGGAAAAAAAAAAAAAAAAAAAAAAAGCCACCAGGGCCAGGACTCAAACCATGCTCTGCCACATGGGAGCCCAACATCTTAACCACTACACCACCTGCTGGCCCCTTATGCACAGGTCTTACCAGCAGTCCTATGAGGCTAGCCCTAGTTTTGTTTTTTGTTTGTTGTAGTTTATTTATTTCTTCCATGAGCAAGACAGACACACAGAGAAACAGAGATGGAGAGACAGCACCCCAAGGTCTTGACGCCACGATCCAGCCCCAGCCTCAGCCGGCCGGATCCCCGGCACACACGTTTGGCGTGACCCTGGGGCCTTCCCATGTGAGTCAGCCTCAGAGCGCCAACCACTACACAGCACTCCCTCACCCCAGTTATTCCATCTCGGCGGGCAGGCAGCGGCCCTTTGGTACCTGTCTGGGGACAGACCGTGGGGCCCATAGGCCTGTTTCTGCTCTGAGCACAGCGGTCCGAAGCCGAGCGTGCTGTCTCCCAGCTGCACGCTGGAGGAGGCCTGTGGGCAGACAGGCGGGAAGGCCAAGGGCACCCAGCCCCCGCGACTGCCCTCCCCAGCACCCCCAGCCGCTATTTACCCTCTTACACATCAGGGCAGGTGGGCCTGGTAGGCCCAGGAACTGTCTCTTGTAGGAGGTCTCGTCCTGTCTCCCATAGCCCCACTTGAGGGTGTTGGGGCCTCCTGAGAATAGGCAAGAGGGGGACAGAGAGAATAGAATGAATTTCCTGTAGCCTGAAACCTGGTGGGATTTGATGCCTTACTGGGAAGAGGAGGTGGGTGGTCCTGACCAGTCTAGACTGAATGGCATCTGGAAAACACTAAAAATGGTTTAAAAAAAAAAAAACAAAAAAAACTCACCTAGAAGAGCTACCCAGTATTGAGCCGGGCATCTGGGTTCATCTTTGTACCTCCATCTTGTGGCTCACGTTATTTCTCTCTCTCTCTCTCTCTTTTTCTAAAATATTTTTTTGTCGGGGCCAGCAGGTGGCATGGTGGTTAAGGGCACTGGACTCCCACATGGCCGACTGTGGTTTGAGTCCCAGACCTGGTGACTTACTTTCTCACTCTCTCTCTCTGTCTTCTCTGATCAAACTGGAAAATAGTAAAGTTAAATCAAATAATTCTTTAGGAGCCAGCAGGTGGCGTGGTGGTTAAGGGTGTGGATTCCCACATGGCTGACTGCGGTTCAAGACCCGGACCTGGTGGCGTGCTTTCTCACTCTCTCTCTCTCTCTCTCTCTCTCTCTGTTCAAATTAAAATAAATAAAATAAATAATTCTTAAATTTTTTTTCTTTCATCATAGGGTGCATGTACTTGCTGGAGAGAGATAGTCAGAGAGAGGGAAAGAGAGAAGTCATCCCTCAGGGGAACTGGCCATGCTGCAATCCCTTCTCCCCCGTTCTCTTCTTGTGACCTTGGGCACACATGCACACGTACCTGGCATGACTCTCAATCCACCAGGTTTGGGACTTGAATCATGGTCAGCCACGTGGGAGTCCAGTGCCTACCACCACACCAAGAGCTGGCCTCTCTCTCTCTCATTTTTACAGCGTCCCTGAGGCTCAGAGAGGTTAACCAACTTGCTAGAACGCACAGAAACGGAGAGCCGGAACAAAGAGTCAAATCCAGGCGCTAACTCCTGAGCCCAGCTGGGAGGGACTCTGACTGGCGGTGTCTCCCGGCAGGGCCCCCGGAGTCTCAGAGCTGGAACTCACACGAATGGTGGCCGCTCTTCTCCGAGTGCACCCTGGGCACTTCCAGCTTCCACAGCTCCCAAGAAACCGGGTCCTGCGGTCGCACCCATTTTACAGATGAGGAAAGGGCAGTCTGGAGAGGTCGATTTGCTCCGAGTCCCACAGCTAAGGGGACAGACTAGGGGTCATAGGACCAGGGAACTTGAATGTATTTTTTTTTTATAAAAAGAATGATTTTATTTAAATTTATTTATTTATTTATTTATTTATTTATTTATTTTTAAATGTGACCAGTGAAGGACAAAATGAGAGCAAGAAAGAGAGAGAGAAGATGAGAAAGCAAGCTGCCAGGTCCAGGACTCGAACCAAGGTCTGCCATGTGGGAGTCCAGCGCCCTTAGCCACCACGCCACCTGCCGGCCCCTTAAGTGTATTTTTCTGACCCCAGCCCTACATTTATGACTTTGGCCCACCCCACCACATCCTGGAGAGTTGTCAGAGATGTGCCCACTCTATAGATGCAGAAATCTTCTGGGACTTACAGAGGTTCCAGAGGTTCCCAAGTCTGGGTATAATGGACATTTAGGCCTTTTTTAAAAAACGAATTATTTTATTTACCTTTATATATTTATTTAATATAATTTGACCAGAGAGGAACAGAGTGAGAGAGCGAGAGCGAGAGCAAGAGAGAAAGTGAGAAAGCAAACCGCCAGGTCCGGGACTCGAACAGTCAGTCATGTGGGAGTCCGGTGCCCTTATCCACTGCGCCACCTGCCGGCCCCAAATAGGCTACTAAGTGTTAAGGAGCGTCCCTGACCCCTTACCCTCTTCCTGCTAGTACCATCCCTGCTTCAGCTGTGACCACCAGAAATATTTCCAGACCTTGCCCAACGCCCCCGGGGTGCCTGGGCGCGTGCGTGCGCGGACCCCTGTGAGAACTGCTCGGCTGAGCAAATCGCCCGCGCGGCCCGGGCTCGCTCACCCAGGTGGCGGCAGGGCGCGCGGGGCTCCAGGCGCGCGTCGTAGGGAGGATAGAGCGCCCGGTACGTGGTGGGCGGGATGCGCAGCTGGGCCGGGTCTCCCGGCGGCACCGAGTCGCGGTCAAAGATGAGGCGCGCCCCGCGGATCTGCTCTCTGGCGCGCGCGGGCATCTCCGCGTCCTCGGGCCAGCGGTAGGCGACGCGCGCGATGGAGAGGCCGGTGCCGGCCCGCGCGTCCGCGTGCATGTTCAGGTGGCCGGACTGCATGGCCACGGTGCGCTCCCGCACCTGCTCCTTCTCCCGCGCCCACTCGGCGGGCGACGTGGACGGCGGGGTGAAGGCGCGATGCGTCTCCGACTCGTGCTCCGTGGCCGCCCGGCGCTTGTCCTCTTGGAAGAGGGTGGTGCCCGGTGGCCGCGGGGTCCGCTGCGCCGAGGTGGCGCCCGGGTAGGGCGGGAAGTCTCGGTGCATCGTGGAACACATGGAACCCTGATGCAGCCGCACGTCTGGCCCCAGAGAGAAGTGCGAGGCCTTGAGGAAGTCCAGCCTGGTCTTCGGGCACAGCAGGAAGGCACCCGCGGCCATCGTGGGACACTGAGCCACCTGCGGGAGGCGGAGACACGGCCCTGAACGAGTGCCCGCCGAGGACAATGCT
This sequence comes from Tupaia tana, assembly GCA_026018925.1. Lineage (NCBI taxonomy): Eukaryota > Metazoa > Chordata > Mammalia > Scandentia > Tupaiidae > Tupaia > Tupaia tana. The sequence continues at coordinate 3,535,649 of JAKSZU010000030.1, read as the reverse complement.
GGCTTTTATTCCTTTGCGTGCACCAGGCTCTGGGCTGACAGCTGGGGACGGGGATGTCCCCTGCCCCCAAAGACATAGATAGTCATTTGATGCCTGCCGTTTGCCAGACGCTGTTGTAGGCTTGCAGGGAGGGGAGGCGTTTACTTCCCTTAAAACAGAAGGAGAACCCTGACCTTCTGGAGGTGATAACGGCCGGAAGTGACAATCATGAATACATGTAACAGCATAAAGTGCAAAGTTAGAAAGTGATTGTGTGGTCCAGATCGTGGTGTGGTGGTTAAGCAGCTGGATCCTACACGACTGACTGCATGGTTTGAGTCCCGCATCCGGTGGCTTGAATAACATGCCGGCTATGTGCGTGCTTGCCCAGAATCCCGAAGGAGGCAGAAATGGAGGAGACGGGATTGTGGTGTGGCCATTCCCCCATGGGGTGGGAGGGTCTTCTCACTTTCCCTCTCTCTCTGCCGGGTCTCCTGTGAGTGACTTGCCCTACAGCAAAAAATAAAGAAGAATGACACAGAGCGAGGGTGGGGAGGACACAGAGATAGATATTTTTATCAGGGTTTCACTGTGTCACAAGTGTCTGGACCCAGCCTCCCAATTAGCTAGGAACACATGTGTGTGTACTCCAGGCCTCCCTGCAGCTGGGTCAGCTGCCTGGTTATTTTAACGCAACCACAGTTGCTATTGTTTTGGTATTTTTCTAAAAAACAAAAAAAAAACAATTATTTTATTTATTATTACTTTAATTTGGCCAGAGAGAGAGAAAGAGAACAGGAAAGTGAAAAAAATAAAAAAGCAAGCTGCCAGGTCCAGGACTCGAACTGCTGTCAGCCATGTGGGAGTTCAGTGCCTTAACCACCACACCACCTGCCAGCAATTGCTATGTATTTAACCAAAGATAGAGAGGCAAAGAGAGGGCAAAAGCACCCTGCAAGAGGGCACGGTCACACTGCAATCCCGTAAACTGCCACGGTACACACATGGGGCATCCAGTGTGTGTGTGTGTGTGTGTGTGTGTGTGTGTGTGTGCGTGTTTGCCACCAGGTCTAGGACGTGAACCACAGCTGGCCATGTGGGAGTCCAGCGCCCTTCACCACCACGCCACCTGCCTGCCCCTGTCCAGTGTGTGTGTGTTTTGCTATAGGGCGCGTGCGCACTCGCCAGAAAGACAGAGAGAGACAGAGATAGAAAGCGAGAAATCACCCCCCAGGGGGGATGGCCACGCCGCAATCCCTTCTCCTCCATTCTCCTCTCAGGATCTTGGGCACGTATGTACACGTGCCCGTGTGAGTTTAAGCCACCGGGTCCGGGACTCGAACTGCAGTTGGCTACATGGGAGTCCAGAGACATAGCCATTACACTAACTGCTGGTCCCTGTCCCGTGTGTTTTCAAGCCACCAGGACCGAGATTCGAACCACATGGTCAAGCATAAGGGATCCAGCTCCCTTAATCCCTGGGGTAAGGAGCTGGCCAGAAACGGCAGTTTTTCAGTTTGCTACATTTTAAAAAAAGAATTTATTTATTTATTTATTTATTTAACTTGAGTTTCGCCAGAGAAAGACTGAGAGAAAGAGGGAGTGTAAGAAACCAAGCCCCCAGGTCCTAGACTCAAACTGCGGTCAGCCACGTGGGAATTCCAATGCCTTAACCACCACGCCACCTGCCGGCCCCTCAGGGTGCTACACTTTGATCATTTAACCACCTGGGAGAGCTGAGCCTGCAGAAGCTTCTGAAATAGTTAGGAGACTATTTGCCCACTGAGATCATTCATGAAGGAACTTTAGAATCCATGTGTGGGTTCCAGGGAGTCCACTTCCTCTTCTGAGCAGCAGAGACACCGGGCCCAGGGCACCTACCTGCAGGGATGGCATGTGGGTCACAAGTCGACCCTGACGGGCTCCCTGGTCTCCCACAAGACACTCGCACACCCTCTCCAAGGCTGCCTTCCAGTGCGGTCCGGCCCTGCCCATTGTGACCCCGAGACCACCCCCACTGACGCTGTCACAATGACCGGCACCTCCAAGGACACCCAGGAGGCCAACGGGACGACCTGGGTCTGATCCTGCCTCGCGAGAGCTCCCGGGACCCAGGCAAGACCTGATTTCTTGGGACCTCAGCTTTGCCACCTGGAAAATGAGCCGGAGGGAAGCAGCCACAAGGCTTCGATGGAAGGGGCGCCGGGGTTGACAGTGATTATTGTCCAAAGTTGTCCTGTTCTTATGAACTCCCGAGTCACGGCGCCTCTTAGGTTCATGGTCTCATGGCGGGGCTCACAGGGCTCCCTTTAAGGGGGTCAGTCTCCCCCCTCCCCCAAAAAGACCTGAACACACCTGTGGTGAGTAGGTTCCAGCCTCGCAGCAGGGGAGAGTGTGGGGGACTGTGGGTGTCTCCTAGGATTCGGGCTTCTGGGAAGGGTTTTGAGGAAGGTTTAAAGAAATAGGGCTTTGCTCTGTATTAAAAAATTCCCTTCTTTTTTTTTTTTTGAGAGGATTTTGCTATAGGGTGCATGCGCTCGCCAGACAGACAGAGAGAGACAGAGAGATAGAAAGCGAGAAATCACCCCCCAGAGGGGATGACCACACCACAATCCCTTCTCCTCCATTCTCCTCTCGGGATCTTGGGCACGCACGCACACGTGCCCAGCGTGAGTTTTAAGCCACCGGGTCCGGGACACGAACCGCGGTCGACTACGTGGGAGTCCAGCGACATAGCCATTACGCTAACTGCTGGTCCCTCCCTTTAAAAAAAAAAAAGAATTGTTTTATTTAACTTTATTTATTTTTCATTTTTTTTTTTTTTTTAGAGATTTTTGCTATAGGGCACGTGCACTTGCCAGAAAGACAGAGAGACAGAAAGCGAGAAATCACCCCCACTGGGGGATGGCCTCGCCACAATCCCTTCTCCTCCATTCTCCTCTCGGGATCTTGAGCACGCATACATACGTGCCTGGTGTGAGTTTAAGCCACCGGGTCCGGGACTCGAACTACGGTCGACTACATGGAGTCCAGCGACATAGCCATTACGCCAGTTGCTGGTCCCCTGGCTTGAGTTTTAAGCCACCGGGTCCAGGACTTGAACCGTGGTCGACTACATGGGAGTCCAGCAATGTAACCATTATGCCGTGCACTTTCCCACCGGTCGGCCCTTTCTGCTGGCCCAGTGACTGAGTGCATTCACGTTCATGATCAAGTCGGAAGGAATGACACACAGTAAGTCTGGGGCTGCTCAGGGAGCCTCCGCCTCGCCTCTGCCAGGGGAAGAGCAGGTCTGCTGCTCTTGGGGGCGGACACCGTTGACGTTTGGCCTGTGTCCAGTGGACTTGTTTTGACTTGTTCCTCCATGGTCACGGTCACCGAGTGGGTTTAGGAGAAGGGAACTTTGTTTTCTTTATTCCTGATAGACTGCATGTGTGCGTGCGTAGGGGAGGGCGACTCCCTTCACAGGGTCTGGTCACAGGGCAGCCCCTTCCTCCGGACGTCCAGCTGGCCGGCTCCTGGGCATCCCTCAGCAGGTGCCTGGCGAGTTTCAGGATGACCCGGCCAGAGGTTGGCCACCGTGTGGGATCCGGCTTCACTTCGCCACGGAGAAGGGGTTGTGGCGTGGTTTTCCTCTCTCCCGGGGGCTTTCTCGCTTGCTTTCCCTTCTCCCTCACTCTCTGCCTCTCACCCACGAGACCATACACTCTTTTCTTTTTTTTTTTTTTTTTTTTACCATAGGGTGTGCCCTCACGGGACAAAACCAGAGGGATAGGGAGAGGGAAAGTGAGAAAGCACCCCTCAGGGGGGATGGCCACACCACAATCACCTCCTCCGTTCTCCTCTAGGGACTTCGGGCACACATGCACGGGCGCCCAGGGTGTTCTTCAGGTCGCCGGGTCGGGGACTGGGATGTAAAGTCAGCCACGTGGGATCCAGCCGCCTAATCATCACACCACCTGCTGGCCTCATTCTGGCAGAATTTAATAAATAAATAATAAGTAAAAAGAAAAGCCTCCCCCACCCCCTGCCCTCCACCACAGGTAACGGGTTGGTGGGCTTCGCTTAGAGTATTTTTTGTGTGGGGGCAGTCGCTTTAATTTTGCAATTTTTTGTTTTTGGGGGTGGTTGTGGGTCAAGCCGCCTGGAGGCAGAATGCAGCGAGGTCTGGGGGATCACCCGGGGTCCGCAGGCCCCGGGAGCACTCACAGGGCGACCCCCTCCTCTGCAAATGCGGCCCCGGCTGCAGAGGACAAAAGGCCGGGGCTGGGACAAAGGACGGGCCGCGCCTGCGCAGACCGCGCCGTTCCGGGAGGCGGCTGGCCCCGCCCCCTGGAGCGGCAGGCGACGCCGCGGTGACGTCACGGCGAAGTTGCCATGGCGTCCCTGAGCGGCCTGGCGTCGGCGCTGGAGTCGTACAGGGGCCGGGACCGCCTGGTGAGAGGCTGGGGCGGCGCGGGCCGGAAGTCCTGGAGTTCCGCTAAAGCCCAGAAACGGGGACACGGAGGCCAGGGAGGGGCGGGCCGCCCAGGATCCCCCGTGGCAGCCCCAGCTAGGCTCCAACCCTGTCCCCGTGTGCCAGCCCGACCAGGCGGGACATGGACGGCACTAGATCTGACCAGGTCCCCGAAGTCCGCCCCGGCCTCAGGGCTCCCTGGTGGCTGGACATGTAGGTTCCGACCCGATCCCCTGCAGCTGGGCATTCAGGTTGTTTCCGGCCGCCCCGAACCTGGGACCCAGCCCGCTCAGGTGCCGCCTTCGTGGGTTCCAATTAGTGCCCTTTCCTGGGTCGTTTAGGTTCCCATCACCCGGGGCTGGCTGGACAGTCACATACCGACCAGATCCCTGTGTTCGCACATCGAGGGTCGAGGGCGCCCCCAGTGTCCTGCCTGGGCTCATAGGGGCACTGAGGATGTGAGGGCTGAACCTTTAGATTCCCACAAAATCCCCTCTGCGTGGGCACTTAGGTGGCTCCATGCAGCCTCCTCTGGCGTGTCCTGACCAGTCCCTTTTGGGTTTTCCGTTTAGGTTGTACCAGGAACCACACCGGTTCTAACCAAATCCCTTACGATCGAGTGTTCAGTTTTTTTTTTTTTTAGAATGATTTATTTTAAAATTTGACCACACACACACACACACACACACACACAGAGAGAAAGTGAGAGAGAAAGGGAAGGTGAGAAAGCAAGCCACCAGGTCCAGGACTCGAACCGTGATCTGCCATGTGAGTGTCCAGCGCCTTAACCACCACGCCACCTGCTGGTGCCAAGTGTTCAGTTTTTTTTTTTTTTTTTAAAGTGTTATTTCTTTCTTTTCCATGAGAGATATAGACAGAGGCACCCCAATGGGGTCTTTACCCTGTGACCCACCCTTCGCCTCAGCCAGCCCGGGTGACAGGCACACACACGGGCACCTTGTATGTGAGTGTGGGGGGTCCTGCGATGAGTGTCCACTCGCACCACCACTGCACCACTGCCTGTCCCCAGAGTTTCCAGGTTTTAAAATTTTCACTTGCTAGATGGCATGTGCGCTTGTTGGAGACAGAGAAAGAGGGAAAGAGAGAAAGCGAGAAATCACCCCCCGGGGGGGATGGCCATGCCGCGATCCCTTCTCCTCCATTCTCCTCTCGGGATCTTGGACACGCACGCATATGCGCCCGGCGTGAGTTCTAAGCCACTGGGTCCGGGACTCGAACCGTGGTCAGCTACATGGGAGTCCAGCAGCATAGCCATTACACCATCTGCTGGTCCCGACTTATTTAATTTAACCAGATTGAGACACACACAGAGAAAGAGAGAGCGCGAGAGAGCAAGAGAGAGCAAGCCGCCAGGTCTGGAACTCAAACGGTGGTCGGCCATGTGGGAGTCCAGTGCCCTTAATCACCGTGCCACCTGTCGCCCCCCCCCCCAAGTATCTTTTTAAAAATTGTTTTTATGATATGCCATGTGCACATGAGAGAGAGAGCATGCACACCCTCCATAATGTCTAGTCATGCCGCAATCCCCTTCTTTCAGTCTCCAGCCCATCGGATCCTGACTGGGCCGGGGATTTGAACCACAGCCCACACATGGGATCTGACTTTTCCAGAGCAGCACATTGCTACCGCACCACAAAGCTGGCCCATGCAGCTTTAGAAACTACCAGCTCCTAGGGACCAGCAGTTAGCGTAATGGCCATGTCGCTGGACTCCCACGTAGTCGACCGCGGTTCGAGTCCCGGACCCGGTGGCTTAAACTCACGCCGGGCACGTGTGCGTGTGTGCCCAAGATCCCGAGAGGAGAATGGAGGAGAAGGGATTGCGGCGTGGCCATCCCCCTGGGGGGGTGATTTCTCACTTTCCGTCTCTCTGTCTCTCTCTGTCTGTCTGGCAAGCGCACGCGCCCTATAGCAAAACCCTCTCCAAAAAAAGAAAAAAAAAAAAGAAACTACCAGCTCCTTTGGGAGCCTGTTGATCTAGAATCTTCTGCACGTTCAGTCCAGTGGGCTGGGGGCCGGGCCAGGTGGGGGGATCGATCCGCCTGAGCAGGGCTGGCTGACGGCTGTGGTCTCCTGCAGATCCGAACGCTGGGGTACTGCTGCCAGCTGATCGGCGGGGTGCTGGTTGAACGAGGGCCAGCTGGGTCCGAAGTGGGGATGCGGCTGCTGACGGTGTCTGCCCAGCTCAGCCACTGCCGGACCGTCCTGCGACTCTTCGATGACCTGGCCATGTTTGTCTACACGAAGGACTACGGCCTGGGGGCGGAGGTAACGGGGTTCCTGGCCGGCAGGGAGGGGGGCGGACCTCAGGAGGCTGGGGCCTTGCCTCAGTGGATGTTTTATGGACTTGTCCCGAAATGCTCCCCGCTGGACAGTTTATCATTTTCTTTTTCTTTTTTAAAAAATAATTATTTAACTTTATTCATTCATTTATTTCACCAAAGAGAGAGAGAAAATGAGAAAGCAAGCCGCCAGGTCTGGGCCTTGAACCATGGTCAGCCATGTGGAAGTGTCCAGCGCCTCAACCACCATGCCACCTGCTGGTCCCCCAGTTTATTTATTTATTTATTTATTTATTTATTTATTGAGTTTTTTTTTTTTTTTTTTTTTTTTTTTTTTTTTTTTTTGAGAGGTTTTTGCTATAGGGCGTGTGCGCTCGCCAGAGAGAGACAGAGAGACAGAAAGCGAGAAATCACCCCCCGGGGGGATGGCCACGTTGCAAGCTTTCCTCTGCGATGGTGTCCACAACAACCTGCCAGGCCCGCATGTGGCCCGGGGACTTAGGCGAGAAGAGCCCTCGCTGCCCCCCCCCCCCCCCCCCCCCCCGGGTGCGGCCCCAGCCCTGACGGGGGCAGCGGCGGTCCAACACCAGGCCCCCACGTCCTGCAGGAGGAGGACGCCCTTGTGCGCTGGATGTCGGTCCTGGGCAACCTGGCGGACCAGCTCTACTACCCCTGCGAGCACGTCGCCTGGGCCGCCGACGCCCGGGTCCTCCACGTGGACTCTGCGCGGTGGTGGACGCTCAGCACCGCCCTCTGGGGCCTCTCCCTGCTCCTGGGCATGGCCAGGTAAGCAGCGGCCTCAGGCCCCGGCAGGGTTCCTCCAGCCGGGCTGCAAGGGCTCCGACTAGTTTCAGGCTTGAGGGGTGTGGTTTCCCCGTTCCCTGCCCGGGACCGGGAACCAGGAACTGGGAGCCCGGCCACGTAAACTGGGCCGGGCCCTCGGCATGAGCAGGCTCCTGCCTGATCTCCAGGGTCCCCTGGAGGTGGGGTGTCTGCCCGTCTCCCTGCCTCTCCTGATGCCAGCGGTTCTCTGTGAGCTCGGGGACCTCAGGCAGGCGCCGGGACTGGACTCTGGACTCCTGGGGCCACAGCCCAAAGGTGGCCTTGGCTCATGGCCTTCCCTGGGGTGCCTGGTGACTGCTGGCCCGGACACTTGCCACTCCTGTTTTGGTTTCTTTTCTTTTTTTTTTTTTTTAAAGGCCTTATGTATTTATTTGTTTTCCTTTTTTATTTTTATTTTTTGAGAGGTTTTCGCTATAGGGCACATGTGCTTGCCAGAGAGAATGAGAGAGAAAGAGTCAGAAAGCGAGAAATCACCCCACGGGGGGATGGCCACGCCGCAATCCCTTCTCCATTCTCCTCTCGGGATCTTGGGCACGCACGCACACGCGCCTGGCGTGAGTTTAAGCCACCGGGTCCGGGATGCGAACCGCGGTCGTCTACCTGGGAGTCCAGCAGCATAGCCATTATGCCAACTGCTGGTCCCTGTTTTCCATTTAAAAAAAAATATTTTATTTAACTTTATTTATTATTTCAACCAGAGAGAGATAGAGCGAGAGAGAGAGAAAGCAAGAAAGCAAGCTGCCTGATCCGGGACTTGAACCACAGTTGGCCATGTGGGAGTCCAGCGCCCTTATCCATTATGTGACCTGCCAGCCCCTCAATGTTTTTTTTTTTTTCTTGAGAGATTTTTGCTACAGGGCATGTGTGCTCACTGGAGAGATAAGAGACAGAAAGTAAGAAATCACCCCCCGGGGGGATGGCCACACTATAATCTCTTCTCCTCCATTCTCCTCCCGGGCTTTTGGGCACGCACACACACGCACCTGGTGTGCTCTTCTAGCTGCCAGGTCTGGGACTCGAACCGCGGAGTAGACCACGTGGGATGCAGCACCTTAACCACCACGCCACCTGCCGGCCCTAGGCTTTAGTTTTTATAGTAGTCTTGGGTCCAGAGCAAAACTGAGCATCAGGTACAGAGCTTCCACACCCCTGGTCCCCCCACAGCCGCCCCAGCAGAGCATTGTTACAACCGAAAACCCGTGTGGACACGCCACTGTCACCTGAGTCTGCGGTCACGCCGTGGCTTGCTCACGGTGGCCGTTCTGGGTAGTCACTTGTGTCCCACCGAGCAGTCTCGCTGCCCTGACATCCTCGGGGCCTGTCGTCTCCTGCCGTCCCCAGATTTCGGCGTGAGCAAGGGTGTGGGGGCTGGGAGCGCAGGGTGTCCGTCCTCAAGGCTCCAGACAGCACCTGAGAGGCCTTCAAAATGTGGATGCCAGGGAGCAGCAGGTGGCGGAATGGTTACATCGCTGGACTCCCACATCGTCAACTGTGGTTCGAGTCCCAGAGGTGGTTTAAAACTCACACCAGCCGTGTGTGTGTGAGTGCCCAAATTCCCAAGAGGAGAGTGGAAGAGAAGAGACTGTGGTGTGGCCATCCCCCCTGAGGGCTGATTTCTTGCTTTCTGTCTCTCTGTCTCTCTCTCTCTGTGTCTCTGGCAAGCACACGTGCCCTATAGCAAAGGCCTCTAAAAAATGCAGATGCCTGTGCCAGACATCCAAAGTTCTGAGTCCAGGGGGTCCAGGAGTGGGCGTTTTGCCCGAGTTCCCGGTGGCTCCTGCCTGCCTTGCTGCAGGTACTCCATGTCCCCTCTGGGGTAGACATGGCTGGAGGGGGCGGGCCCAGGCCAGGCTTCGCAGTCAGCAAGTCTGGCACATTCACGGCCTAGACCGCGGGTGCAGGCACCGGGCGGAGTGGCCTGTGGGTGCCACGGGTTCCCTGGGGAGTGCAGAAAGCCACCCACCTGGCAGCCCCTTCCTCAGCCTGAAGACGCCAGCCCACCCATCTTTTTTTTTTTTTTTTTTAAATAATAATTTAACTTTGTATTTATCCATTTATTTCAGTTTGACCAGAGAGGGACAGAGTGAGGGAGAGAGAGGGAGAGGAAGCAAGCCGCCAGGCTGGGACTTGAACCGCGGTCGGCCATGCAGGAGTCCAGCACCCCTAAGCACCATGCCACCCGCTGATCCCCCAGCCAGAGCCCTCTTGATTGGCCTCTGACAGGCACCCCACTCACTAGGTCACGTGGCTGAGGCACCGGGAGGGAAACACCTCCGCGGGGCCGCCCAGCTCTGGGCCCGCGTGGCACCCTCACCTGTGGCCGGGAGCCCCCTGCTGGGCCGTGAACACCCCACGTGGCTCCAGGCTCCCTCGAGCCCTTGGCCGCTGGCTGGCAGAAGGACTGGGGGTGCCTGGATTTGGTGCAGAGGGCCTGGGCAGGACGGGGCGGTGTTGGTGACAAGTCCCCGCCGCTCTGGAGCAGGGAGAGGGCGGGCAGTTTGTCCAGAGCTCGGGGGCCTCCCGGGCAGCCGGGGGTGTCATCTCTGCCATCTCCGGGTCGCAGGTCCCTGCGGGTGCTGCGGAAGCTGCAGCAGAAGCTGCGGAGCCCCACGGGGGCCTTCACCAGGTACGGCGCCCCGTCACCCTGGAGGGCATGGGCCTGGTGGCCTCACCCGGACAGGCCTCGTGTGGGTGGGAGGGCGCTGGGTGGGCAGTGGGAGCTCTCACAGGTGGAGAAACCAAGGGTTTGAGCTCGACTCCAGGGCTGAGCCTTGGGGGCCGGCTCCCCGCAGGGAGGCCGGTCAGCTTCCCCTAGACTGTGGCCATCGGCCATCGTCACTGTCACATCCTTGCAAAGGACGCCCAGCGCACAGCCTCTGCCCCCTCCCTCCCCATCTGCGGGGTCTCAGGAGGACCGAGGTGTACACTGGGGACTCTGGACAATGGCGGGTCCCCGGTTCACGCAGCGGGCTTCCTCTGTGGCTGTGAGTCCTCGATCCCTGTGGGCGGGTCGGGGCGGCCACCTCGTGCTGCCAGCCCTTCTCACTCAGAGTGGGTCGGTGGCCACTCCCTTCCCTCCCATCCCCACGGCCTCCCTGGGGTGCGGGGAGGGCGGCGGTGGCCAGCGAGCCTCTCTGCTCCCACAGCCGGCTGCCCCGGAGCAAGCGGAGAGCCCTGGAGGCGCAGGTGCAGGCCGAGGCACTCACGCTGCTCAGCAACGCGGCCGACCTGGCCAACGCCGTGCACTGGCTGCCCCCCGGCGTGCTGTGGGCCGGCCGCTTCCCCCCGTGGCTGGTGGGCCTCATGGGCACCGTGTCCTCGCTCCTCAGCGTCTACCAGGCAGCCCGGGCCGGCAGCCCAGCTGACACCGCCACCCCCTGATGTGGCCGCCGTGACATAGGGTCCCTTCCCACAAGCTGGACATCGCTGTGGCCGGGGCTGGGTCTTGAACAGAGCACCTGCGGGTGAGGAGAGGGGCTGGTGCTGGAACCACCAGCCCGTCAGGGCTCCCGGGCCTCCAGCTTCCCTCTGGGCCGCAGGGGTACTCCTGAGCTGTGCAGCCCCCTACGAGGCCACCGAGGGCCTCAGCACAGCCTCCCGTGCCCCGGCCAGGAGCTGGTACCCAGATAAAGGCCAGCAGGACGGGCAGGACCCGGGGAAGGGCTGGAGCGGGAATCAATTAAAATCACGGTGCTGGTGCCAGGCTCGGGGGTGACTGAGGTTATTACACCGGCGACTCCGGCCCCCGGCTCGCGCATGTGCGTGGATGGAGCCACGCTGGAAACTGCACCTCCCAGCCCACTTTCCGGGACACCCCTGTGACCCAGTGGTCCCCTCGTCTCTGTGCAAGCCCTGCCCGCTGACTCTGAGCGGCCCTCGGCCGTCAGGGTGGCTCTGTACCGCCCGAGGTTGTGGGCACGCGAGCCGAGGACGCGGCCACCCGCCAGACCGTGCCCGCGTCACACTGCCCTCCTGGGTGCACGGGTGCACCGGCGGCTGAGGGCTATTATTATTCATTTTAATTTGCTGCAGGGCATGTGTGCATGTGAGGGAGGGAGAGAGCGTGAGCGAGTGACCAAGCCTGCCGCCAGGTCTGGGACTCGAATCGTGGCCCACCATGTGGGAGTCCAGTGCCTTAACCACCACGCCACCTGCTCGCCACGTGGCCAGGGTTTCTTACACCTGCCTCAGGTCATGTGTGCTTGGATGTGGGGCCATCCCCCCTGGGGGGTGATTTCCCGTTTTCTATCTCTCTGTCTCTGTCTGTCTGGAGAGCGCACGTGCCCTATAGCAAAAACCTCTCTAAAAAAAGAAACAAAATTACCAGAGGTTGGGCGTGGTGGTACCCACCCTATTTGCCAGAGGGCATATGTACTCACTGGAGAGACAGACAGGAGAGAGACAGAGTGGGAGAGAAGAAAGCTCCTCCCCACACGGGGGATGGCCACATTGCAATCCCCTTCTCCATTTCTCCCTCCTCCTGAGGTGTTGGGCACGCATGCACACGTGTTTCGGATCTGTCTGGGACTCGAACTGCCCGGTTAGCCACGTGGGACCCCCTCCTTCACCACCACGCGGGCTGGCCCGGGAGTTGCTTGGCTCTGTGCAGCGTGTGTGGTGATGAAGGGGGACCTTGTGTTGCTGGAGACCGCAGGACCTCCCACCCCCCCGGGGCCCAGCCTGCAGGTGACGCGTGGGCGCACCGGGACCCCCGCTGTCCTCTGACGTGCCCTGAAGCGAGCCCCCCAGAATGGTGGCCTCAGGCAGAGCTCATCTCAGACATTTTTATTGCTAAAATCGGTCTCGAGTTCTAAGACGGTTCTGGGACGTCCCGCGGCGAGGGAATGACATCGCTGTACAATTACCGGGACAGAGACGCGGGTCCCACGGGAACAGGAAAATCTGCTTGACCACGGGCTTCACAAATACGCGTGGGCTCTACCCAGGGGTGACTGAGGGGAACGGGCGTGAGGAGACGTACCCAGGGCACTGAGAACCCCACGCCGCGTGATGCGGACACACCAGCCCCCGCCTTGCGGCCGAACGCTGCAAATCCCCCCGACTGCCCCTGGTCTGAGGACTCGGGGCCTCTTGGAGAGTCAGACCAGAGCTCGGGGCTCAGGCAGGTGCGTCCTGGGGACCGCCTCGTGTTCCCGTCCGTGGGGAATGTCCTCTTCACGGTAGGACAGGAATTGAAAGTCGGCTTTTCTAAAGTGCTCCAATACTTCTCAGTACAAAAATACAAAACACTGATTATAAACATGGCACAGGGTAGCGTGGACGGGAGGTGGGGACCACAGGACCGCAGGGCCAAGGCTGTCGCCGGATGGGCCGGGCTGGGCCAAGGTGAGGTTCTCGGAGGGGCCGGAGCCTGGGGGACGGCCAGGCCACTCGTGCCCGGAGAGGTCCGTAGCTGCGATTTTTCAGCATCCTGTCGCCAACTGCTGTGCCCACCTCACCAAGGAGTCCCCTCTCCTGTGTCCTGTCCCCGTCCTTGAATGACGCTGAAAGCGGGGACACTCTGGCCTCCCTCCAGACACCCCGGGCACCCCCCCTCCTGTGTCCCAGCTGCAGCGACCCGGGACGCCGGGCTCAGGAGAATGACTCGGTCCCAAGTGGGGCCCGAGTGTCCCCCCACCTTCTCCAAGGAACAAGGACGACAGCCCAGGACCCTTGACCCTGTAGGGCAGGTGACCACGAGCCACCACAGCTCACTGCCCACCAGGTGGCGCTGGTCCTCACTGGCAGCGTCCCCAGGGACTTCCCCCTGTACCCACCCCTCCTAGTCCCAGCAGCCCCTGGAGGCCGAGGCCCATCCAGTGTGGACGATAGGCAGGGAGATCGGTGGGTGGGCCCAAGAAGCAGAATCTGGTCAGACTGAAAGGAGGAAGTCGCGCCCTCTGCACCCACAGCAGGGCCTGGAGTGCCACTGGCTGTCCCCTCCCCTGCCCCCGCGGTCCACCGCGGACCACTCAGGATCTGCCCAGCCCTGTGCTGACCTGGCTGATCAGCCGGGCCCCTGGGGTGCCCTGCCGACTCACTCCCCCACTTCCTGGTGGCCATGGCCGGCCTGGGCCAGCAACTCCTTCTCAGACTGAGGTCTGGCCTGTCCTCGGTCTCCTGGCAGAGCCATCGCCTCCTCGCAGCCGTGGAAAAACAGCCCACAGAGGCTCTGTCTCCCCTACCATCTAAGACAGCTCCTTGGTTTAACCTTTGATAAAAAACTTTCCTTTTTTTAAAAAAAAAAAAATAAGAGGTCTAGAGAGTTCTCCAGGCACCACCGCTAACCCTACAGAGCGCCGAGAGCCCCGAAGCACCAACAGGCCGACCCGGCTGGGCGGGTGTCGGGGAAGGGGATGGGACGGCTGGGTGGCAGAGTGACCTCTGGGGCGGGGGTCCCCAGTGAGCGCAGAGGGTGGGCAGGATAGGGAGGGGTCTGCACCTCGGGACACGGCCCTCTCAGAAGAAGATGACGTCTTCCTTGCCCGCTTCCTCCTTGGCGGCCAGGGGTGGGGCTGGCAGTGGCGAGGGGTTTAGGGCCAGGGGCGGGCAGGGCGCACCGCCGGCCTTGAGAGAGAAGCCGTCAGCGGGGACGTCAGGCGCGGCCGGGCTGGGGGCCGGGCAGCTGGGGTCTGGAAGAGAGGGGCCCTGGGCGTCAGCAGCCGCCGGGTGCTGTGGGTGGCGCCGCTGTCCCCGGGTGGGGCCGGGCTCACCTGGGGGCGCCGAGAAGCTGTGCGTGCTGAGCAGGACGGGGCTGAGTGACCGGCGGCTGCGCGGGGCGTTCTCGTCCCTCCCCACGAGCTTGCTGAGGAGCGGCTGCTGCCTGAGGTCGAGGGAGGCTGAAAGGGGTGGCGCCCGGTCAGGCCTCAGGACCCAGTGCCCTGCCCTCGACAGTGGAGGGCCCCAGGCGGGCCGGGCTCCTGAGTGGGCGCCCCTGTCCTGTAACCCTCGGCCCCGGCGGCCTTGGGACACGGCTGATCCTTGGGAAATGTCCAGGACACTGTGGCCGCTGCCCAGGGAGGCGACGCCTGAGGAGCCCGCACACGTCCAAGGAGACACTCGCCGTGGGCCCAAGGGCAATGTGGCTCTTTGGCCTCAGTGTCCCCCCCTGTGGCCCGAGGACAGTGGGCAGAGCCCCGGCAGCTGTCCTGGACCCTGGCTGCCAGGGCCCAAGTGACCAGGGCTCTCTGACTCCTCACCCGTGACTTTCTTTTTTTTTTTTGAGAGGTTTTTGCTATAGGGCACGTGTGCTCACCGGACAGAGAGAGACAGAGAGACAGAAAGTGAGAAATCACCCCCCAGGAGGATGGCCACGCCGCAATCCCTTCTCCTCCATTCTCCTCTCGGGATCTTGGGCACGCACACACACATGCCTGGAGTGAGTTTAAGCCACCGGGTCCAGGACTTGAACTGTGGTTGACTACGTGGGAGTCTAGTGACATAGCCATTACGCCAACTGCTGGTCCCTCACCCGTGACTTTCTGATGCCCCCGGTGCCAGCTCACATTTGAGGTCTGAGGCTGGGGAAGGACAGGAATGAGGTCTGTCTCTCCTTGAGACAGAAGGCCTCTGCTCAGGGGACAGCCTCAGCCAACGCAGGGGTCCGGCCTGTCTGCCAGTGCACCTCTCGGGGCCTGCTCTGGGGGACAGCGCGGGCTTCCTGTTTATGTTCACTTTTTTTTCTTTAAGATTTTGCCATAGGGCATATGTGTGTTTCCCAGGGAGGGAGGAAGGAGAGAGAGAGAAAGCAATCCCGGGGTGATGCCCACACCACAATCGATTCTCCCCCTGGGATTTTGAGTATGCACGCATACATGTCCTTGGAGTGATTTTCTTTTTCTTTTTTTTTTCTTTTTTTGGAGAGGTTTTTGCTATAGGGCGCATGCTCCCGCCAGACAGACACAGACAGACAGAGAGATAGAAAGCGAGAAATCACCCCCCAGGGGGGATGGCCACGCCACAATCCCTTCTCCTCCATTCTCCTCTCGGGATCTTGGGCACGCATGCACACGCGCCCGGCGTGAGTTTAAGCCGCCGGGTCCGGGACTCGAACCGCAGTCGACTACGTGGTAGTCCAGCGACATAGCCATTACGCTAACTGCTGGTCCCGCCTCGGAGTGATTTTCAAGCCACCAGGTCCAGGATTTGAACCGCGGTCGACCATGTGGGATCCAGTGTCTTAACCACCAGGCCACCTGCTGGCCCTCGGGCTCACTCCCAAGTGCCCTGAGGCAGCAGGCATGGCCACGCCCCGCCCCGCCCCGCCCCCTCCTGCGCAGGCGCGGCCAGGCTCACCTGAGCTGTCGCAGCGCTGGGAGCTCCGGGCCTTGCCGCTCTTGTCCTTGCCGCCTTTGGTGGAGGCGGCCAGCTTGGTGGGGATCTGCTGCTGCACGGCCGCCTGCCTCTGGATCTGGTTGGTGGCGCTGAGCAGTTGGATGGGGACCTCGCTCTTGGCGGGCCGGCTCTCGGCGGGGGCGCTGTCCCGGCGCGCCACCTCGGGCCGCTCCCCATACTCGGGCCCGCCGGATAGCAGGACGCTCACGCGGACGCCTGGTGCTTTGGCCAGGGCCGCGCCCTCCAGCCCTTCCCCATTGAAGCTGGGAGGGTGGCTTGGGGGCGGGGCCTGAAAGAGCAAGAGAAGACACCGCACTGTGGTGCCTGCGGGCGGCGCGCTGGGAGACCCTCTCCCTGAACTTGCCCCAGGGGACCTCCAGCCCCTCCCACCCCAGCCAGGCTCTAGGTTGGTGCAGGAGACTCCGGCAACGCCTGAGGGGCCCTCCTGCGGGGGCCCTCCTGCGTCAGCATCCGTGGCGGGGCCCAGCCTCAGGGAGACCAGGCATCGCCTGTCCCCGACACTCCCCTTCCAGGTGCACCCTCACGGCCACGGTGTCCCACACACGCTCCCGTACACGTGAAGACAGTGATATACGTGTGAAGTCACACCCGCTCACGTGACCCACTTAAGGTTGTTTCCAACTTTACTGAGCGCTCTGTGACGTTGGGGTGCGAGTTGTGCGAGCTGGGGTGTAAACACCAAGCTCTAAAGGAGGCCAGGCTGAAATCCCTTCTCCGCTATTCTCTAGGGATCTGGGGCACGCGCTCACTCGTGCCTGGTGTGATTTTCCACCCACCGGGTCCAGGGCTTGAAAGACACAGTTGGCCAAGTGGGAGCCAGGCGCTTAATCCACCAGGCCACCAGCTGGCCCACATTGGGTTCATTTTAATTGCTAGACGCATGCGCGGAAAGAGAAGAAAGTACCTCCCTCCCCATGAGGCATGGTCATGCCTCAACCTCTCCTCCTCCATTTCTCCACCTCGCTGGGATTGTGAGCATGCATGCACATGCCTGGCGTGTTTATCAAGCTGCGGGTTGGGCTGGGACTTGAACTGCAGGGCTGGCCATATGAGATCAGGCTCCCTGAACTGCTAGGCTCTGGAGCCAGCTCTGGCACATTCACTTTTTTAAAAAAATTTTTTGGAGAGGTTTTTGCTATAGGGCCTGTGCGCTCCCCAGAGAGAGAGAACGCGAGAAATCACCCACCAGGGGGAATGGCCACACCATAATCCCTTCTCCATTCTCCTCTTGGGATCTTGGGCACGCACGCGCATGCGCCCGGCATGAGTTTAAGCCACCAGTCGGAGACTCCAGCGACACAGCCACTTCGCTAACTGCTGGTCCTGGCACACTCACTCTTATAGGCACACGTGGCCACACGCATTCACTCGCAACATTGTCACGGCCTGGCATACACGCCCTCACCCCGTGCATCCTGGGCGCATGCTCACCTCGGCCAGCGCCTCGGGCGGCAGTGCCCCGGGAGCCGTGTTCTGCTTCTTGAGTCGGCGTAGCAGCTCCAGGCGCTCGCGCTCCCGTTCGACGGCGCGCTGGGCCTCGCGCAGCCGCTCCAGGTCGTGTTGGTAGGCCTGGCGCTGGCGTTCCAGCTCCGCACGCTCCTGGTCCAGCCGCTCTTGCTGCTGCCGCGCCTCACCCTCGCGCTCTTGCAGCTGCGCTCCTGCGCGCTCCAGCTCCAGCCGTTGGCGCTCGCGTTCCCGCTCCCAGCGCTGCTGCTCCTGCCGCAGCTGGCTCTGCAGCCTCTCCATGCCCGCACGCTCCTCCCGCTGCTTCTCGAAGTTGCGATACCGCTCCTGCTCCAGCAGCTGGTTCCCGCGCGTCGACTGCAGCCGGAACTGCTTCTCGCGCTCCTGCATGGCGGCGCGCTGCATCTCCACGTAGCTGTCCTGCCTGGCGATGACTGCCTGCGCAGGAGTGGCAGGGCGGGCCGGTGAGAGCCACGCCCCTGCCAGGACCCCAGCCAATCAGGAAAGGGCAGGCGTGGCTCTCTCGACGCCCCAGTACCTGGAGGCTGAGCAGCAGCCGGGACAGCGTCTGGATCCGCTGGACTAGCTGTGGGGAGAGACGGACACAGGCTGGCTCCCGGCCTGCAACTGCGCAGGGCGTGCGTGCAGACCCCCGGGACAAGGACGAGCCCTGAGCTCACCTCGGACTCCAGGATCAAGGGGGGCCGAGGACCAGCCTCTACGTCAGGATCCTCGACCTGCGAAGAGAGGTGTCAGACCACCGAGAGCGTCCAAGGATCAACTCACCATGGGCTGGACCCCTCTTAAGACCGAGACTTCCCAGGACCAGCAGACGGTATAATGGTTATGGCGCTGGACTCCCACACAGTTGACGGAGGGCCTGGACCACTGCCTGAAACTGACTCCGGGCACGTGTGCGTGTGTGCCCAAAATCCCCAGAGGAGAATGGAGGAAAAGGGATTGTGGCATGGCCATCCCCCCAGGGGGTGATTTCTCACTTTCTGTTTGTCTCTCTGTCAAGCACATGCACCCTATAGCAAAAGTCTCCCTTTAAAAAAAAAGTCAGGGACTAGCAGTTAGCGTAATGACTCTCATGTAGTGGAACACGGTTCGAGTCCCGGACCCGGTGGCTTAAACTCACGCCAGGTGCGTGTGCGTGCGTGCCCGAGATCCCGAGAGGAGAATGGAGGAGAAGGGACTGCGGCATGGCCATCCCCCCTGGGGGGTGATTTCTTGCTTTCTGTCTCTCTGTCTCTCTCGCGAGCACATGTGCCCTATATCAAAAACCTCTCCAAAAAAGGACAACATCTCCTGGCATGCGACACACAGAAAGGGTCCCACACTTGGGGGAGGGGAGCAGGCCCTGCAGGTCACTGACTGTGTGACTCTGGTGTCTGGAAGGTCTGGGAGGGGTTGGACTCGAGGGTCCACAGCACGGCAAGCTCGGAACAGATGGGCACAGCCTCGGACCTAAGCCTTGTCCAGCTCTGGGGGTGATGGGCCTTCTCAGTCCAATAGAAGGGGCGGCCCGGAGACTTCGCACTGGGAGGTGTTGCCCTACCTGGGCCGCCAGGGCCCGTGGTCCCGTGTGGGTTTCTGGCAGGTGGATGAAGCCACGGCCAGGGCCCTGTGCCCGCGCCCTCCCCGGCCTCCCTCCTGGGCACCTCCTGCCGCTCGCTGGGGGCTGCAGGAGGAAACCCCTCCTGGGCTGAGACACCAACCGTCACCGTGTCCCGGAAGCACACGTGTCGACATTCACGTTAAACGGGAATGCGACAACCTGGCGGGGGCTGCTCAGGGGGGTCAGCTGGGTCTCTCCAGGGAACAGACGGCCGGAGGGAGCCACGTACCGCCTGTGGTGATTCCGGGCTGTCGCTGCTGCTGAGCCTGGCGTCTGAGCTGCCCACGGGGCCGCGGCAGTCTTGGGGCCTGGGGTCGGTGCTGCAGACCTTCTTAAAACTGCCATCTGGTGGGGGGGCAGTAGGTGGCATAGAGGTTAAGGAACGGGACTCCCACGTGGCCAACTGCGGTTCGAGTTCTGAACCTGGTGGCTTGAGACTCGTGTCGGGTGCATGTGGCGTGTGCCCAAAATCCTGAGAGGAGAAGGGACTGTGGCGTGGCCATGCCCCCTGGGGGTGACTTCTCACTTTCTGTCTGTCTTTCTGCACCAAGCGCATGCGCCCTACAACAAGTCTCTTAAAAAAAAAACAAAAAACAAACAAACAAACAAACAAAAAAAAAAAAAACGACGAAAACCAAAAACCCCTGGCAGCTGGGAAAACCAGCTGGGCAGGTGAGGATGCTGTGACCCCAGGGTCTGGAGCCCTCCTCTCCCACCCACACCCCAGGGCAGGCTGGTGCCAGGGCTGCCTTCGACACGACCACCAGCACCCAGGGGCTCCGGCACATCCCTAGAGCTACGCCGCTGCTACTGAGCGCCCGGGGGCAGCCACGGCTGGGTGGGGAGGTGGGGGGCGCTTACCCTTGCTGGGGCTGCTCGCGCTGTCGAAGCCCCCGAAGGTCTCGGCCCTCCGGGGCAGGCCTGCGGAGCCTCCGTCGCTCGCCCGGTCGTTGGTGCTGCTCAGCCGCCTGCAGATCAGGCCCTGTATGCCCTCGACTGCGGGGGTGGGGTGGGGATGAGCGGCCCTGCGGCAGTGTGCTGGGCGTGTGGAGCCGACACCCGGGGTGGTCTTCCCGCCCTGCCATTTCTTGGGGACTGCAGCGAGGACATGCCAGCCCATGCCTGAGTGAGAGGCCAGGGCCTCTCCTTTGCTGCTGCAAGAGGGGACCAGGCACAGGTGCCTGCAGAGCCCGAATGGCCAGCTGGGGCCCAGCGGCTGGGCTGGAACTGCCAGGGGTGCCGGCATGGGCCCTGAGGTCTCGGAGCAGCAGGCCTGGCGGAGGGGCTTCAGCACGGTCAGGGCAAGGCACGCTCGGTGACAGACTCTGGTGCTGGGGGCCTCCCTGCACTAGGCCAGGGCCAACTCCCGGGAGGGCTCCGGGGTTCTAGGACCTCTCCGGAAAGGCCCTGAGTGTGCGTGCGTTTTCCTGGGGACACTGCCAGGGACCCACTTCCCAGAAAGAGGGTGGGGAGCCTGTCCTGGTCACCTCCAGGTTCCAGGGCTCAGCGAGGCACCCGGGGTGTCTGCCAGGTGAGTCTTTAAGTCTGCAATAGGGGTTTGGGCCGGGTAGTGTCTAAGGCCCTTCCGGCTCTAGCAGGTGCCCAGAGGGGCCCAGCGCTGCTCCCGCGTCCCAGACGGGGTGGCACGTTGGCCGCCCGAGTTGCGTCCCTCGAGCGGCTTACCCGGGTGGGACCAGTGTGTGGGGGTGTGGCCAACTCACTCTCACTCATGGCTGAGCTGAGAATCTGCTCCCCTTGCAGGATCTCGGAGGGGTCCCCGCCGCGGAAGAGGGTGTGTGACTGAGGAGGGTCCTCGAGCCCGCTCAGCTCCGCCATCTCCAGGTAGATGTGCTGCTTCTCCAGCAGGCTCTGGGCGATCAGCTGGTCCTTCTGGCTCAGCCGCTCTGAGAAGTGACGGTGGGGGTGGCTGTCAGCCCAGCTGGGCCCCCTGCGGTCATCTGCTCCCAGGAGCTGGCACTAGGCTGAGCGCATGGGAACCCGGCGGGGACCCCACCAGCCCTGAGGCCTCGGAGAGCAACGTCCCACCCTGAGGTGGGTGAGTGTGTGATAACCCCCAGGTATAAAACTCACACCCAGGGCCAGCCCTGGAGCCTAGAGGCTAAGGGAGCCAGGTCCAACATGGCCGACGTCAATGAATCCCAGCCTGGGAGGCCGTGTGCGTGCGTGCCCAAAATCCCGAGAGGAGAATGGAAGAGAAGGGACTGCAGCACGGCCATCTCCCCTGGGGGGTGATTTTGCTCTCCCTCTCTCTCTGTCTCTCTCTCTAGTGAGTGCGCGTGCTCTATTGCAAAAACAAACACAAAACAAAATAAGCATTCAGGGAGGGGAATGGATAAACACGATGTGGTCCAACCATACGATGGAACATGACTCAGTCCAAAAAAGAAAGGATGCCTGGGGCCAGCACGTGGCATGGTGCTTAGAGAAGCTGGATTCCCACCCAGCTGACCAGGGTTCGAGTCCCAGACCGGGCAGCTTGAAAAATCATGCTGGACGCATGTGTGCGCATGCCCAAAATCCCGAGAGGAGAACGGAGAGGGGACTGTGGCGTGGTCATTCCCCCTGTGGATTTCTCCCTCTTACTCCTTCCCTCCCACCTCTGGCGAGTGCATGCGTCCCTATGGCAACCTCTTCCCTCCGAAAAACCCAAAGGAGGCTGTGACATGGTGTTTGACTCCATGTACACAGTGAATCCAGAGACAGGACACGGATTTGTGGCTGCCTGGGACTGGGGTGGGGTGGGGGTGCAGTGGGCGGGGAGTGACTGTTCTTGGGGATGTGGCGTCTTTATGGGGCAATGAAAATGTTCTAAAGTGATGTGGTAACAGTTCGTAAATGTGGGTACGCCAGGGCCACTGAATTTCCATGGCCCGTGAACCGTATCTCTGTCAAGGGCTTACTAAGGCCCAGCCACGGTGGTGGAGTCCTGTCTCCACCCCCCCTCAGCCCCCGCTCTCTCTCATTAAATAAATAACCTTGGGCTGGCAGGTGGCATGGTGGTCAGGGTACTGGACTCTCACAGGGCCAGCCAGGGTTCGAGTCACGGACCTAGCGGCTTGCTTTCTCACTTTCCCTCTCGCTCTCTGGTCAAATTTAATAGTAAATAAATTAAATTAAATAATTCTTGGGCTGGCAGGTGGTGTGATGGTTAGGCACACCGGACTCTCACACGGCCGACCATGGTTCGAGTCCTGGACCTGGTGGTTTGCTTTCTCACTCCCTCTGCCCCCTCTCACTCTGTCCCTCTCTGGTCAAACTAAAATAAATAAATATAGGACCAGCAGTTGACATAATGTCTATGTCTCTGGACTCCTATGTAGTCAACTGCGGTTTGAGCCTTGGACCCGATGGCTTAAACTCACGCCAGGCGCGTGTGCGTGCGTGCCCAAGATCCCGAGAGGAGAATGGAGGAGAAGGGATTGCGGCGTGGCCATCCTCCCTGGGGGTGATTTCTCACTTTCTGTCTTTCTGTCTCTCTCTGTCTGTCTGGCGAGCGCACGCACCCTGTAGCAAAAACCTCTCCAAAAAAAAAAAGAAAAAGAGAAAGAAAGTTAAATAAAATAATTAAAAAAAAATTAAATAATTCTTTAAAAATTAAAAAAAAATCTTTAGGGATTTAACAAGATAAGCAGAAGGGGAGCCCCTGCAGCTCAGGCAGACCCCGGTCACGAGGCGGGCTGGCCTGGGTGAGACAGTGCTGGTGCCGGGAATCCCTGCCTGGGACGCCCATGTGGAGCGGCTGCCTAGACCAGCGGCCAGGGCCCCTCCCCGTGCCCCGCAGAGGGGCCTGCAGCCTCCAGGTCACTCACTACCTCACGGGGCACTGCATCCCAACGCCCGTGGGGCCACACACAGCTCACAGCGAGTGCGTGGTCCCTTGTGTGGTGAGTCCGTCCATGGCCAGTCCCGGCAGGAGGGAAGAGACACCCCTGGTGGGCGGGGGGCAGGCACTGGCTGCCTTGGGAGGGCTGTTCAAGGCCACAAGGGCGGCCTGCCCGTCACGCGGACTGCCCTTACCTTGAAAGTCCTTGAGCCTCATGTTCCGGGCCTCGGCCACCTTCCTCTCCTCCTCTGCCTCACTGAAGGGGCCGTCCTCCTCGTCCGGACAGCTGCAGGGAGAGGGGACAGTCTGTGAAGTTGGCTATCGAGAACGGCTGATTTCCCGTTCGTGGTGCAGGAGGCAGAGAGAGGGGAGGAAGCCATCGGTATGCATGTGGCCTCAAGGTCCAGCTGCGGCTGGTCAGAGGCTGCCGTGCAAGAAGGCTGCGACCTGCAGGGGGCGCCAGGCCCGTGGCCGCGGAGTACCCAGGGAGGTTGGAGTAGCCGAAGGCAGGTTCAGGAGGCCGGCTGGGCGCTGACCACCCTGTTTCTGTCTGCCAGGAGTCAAGGTCCCAGGCTATGGGTAGGGACAGTCCACCGTGAAAGGTGGGGAGACCCACACACGCAGAAAGGCCCGGGTTAGACCTGCCCGACCCCACAGGTGGAGCCATTGTCAGCAGGAGCTGGAATGGCACCATCTGGCCCTCTTAGTAATGGCTATGTCACTGGACTCCCATGTAGTCGACTGCGGTTTGAGTCCGGACCCAGTGGCTTAAACTCACGCCGGGTGCGTGTGCGTGCGTGCCCAAGATCCCGAGAGGAGAATGGAGGAGAAGGGATTGCGGCATGGCCATCCCCCTTGGGGGGTGATTTCTCGCTTTCTGTCTCTCTGTCTCTCTCTGTCTTTCTGGTGAGCGCACGTGCCCTATAGCAAAAACCTCTCAAAAAAAAAAAAAGAAGAAGAAGAAGAGACCAGGGTGGGTGGGGGCTGGCAGGTGGCATGGTGGTTGAAGGCGCTAGATTCCCACACGGTCAACCAGGCTTTGCATCCTGGGCCTGGGGCTTGCTGTCTCACTTTCCCTCTCTTTGATCAAGTAAAAATAATAATAATACATTAATTTTTTAAAAATCGCTAACTGTGCCTAAAATTTCTTTAATAAAAAGAGGGACCAGTCAGTGGCGTGGTGGTTAAGGCACTGGACACTCCCACATGGCTGACCACAGTCCGAGTCCTTGACCTGGTGGCTTGCTTTCTCACTTCCCCTCTTTCTGTCTGTCTCTCTCTGGTCAAATTAAACAAAAGTAATAATAATAATAATAATAATAATAATAATAATAACTGAAGTTAAATAAAAAATAATTCTTAAAAAAAGTAAATAAATAAAGTTAAATAAAATAATTAAAAGAAGAAAAGGAGAGACGGGGTGGGGCGAGGGGGAGCAGCGGAGGGGCCTGGGCGGGGGCCTCGGCGGTCACCTCTCCACGGCCCTGCGGATGTGCGCCATCCAGGTGTTCCTGTCCTCCTTGGAGCCGGTGTGGATCTCGTACATCTCGGGCCCCTGCCGCGAGGCGCTGATCAGGAACATGGCCTTCTCCTCGTTGGCCACCTCCCTCACAATGAGCTTCTGCAGGGAGATGACGGGCGGCTTCGAGTCCTGCAGGGGAGAGCGTGGCGGGAGGTCACGTGGACCCGGCCGCGTGTGAACAGCAGGGGGGTCACGTGTCACGTGTCTGGGGGTGCTCAAGAATTATTGTATTTAACTTTACTTATTATAATTATTAATTATTATTATTTTTCCAGTTGATCAGAGAGGGAAAGTGAAAAGCAAGCCACCAGGTCCAGGACTTGAACCATGGTCCGCCATGAAAGAATCCAGCACCTTTAACCACCACGCCACCTGCTGGCCCCCGTTTCTCTTTAACTTCCCAGAGGATGCATGAGTCACAGGAGAGCAATGGCAGGAGGCACAGTGGGAAAGCGCCCCGTGAGGGTGGCCACGCCGCCATCCCTTCTCCCGTCTCCCTCCTGTCAGCGCTGGCACACGCGCATGTGCTGTGTTTTTTTTTTTTTTTTTTTAATAGAGGTTTTCACTATAGGGCGCGTGCACTCGCCAGACAGACAGAGAGAGACAGAGAGACAGAAAGCGAGAAATCACCCCCAGGGGGGATGGCCACGCCGCAATCCCTTCTCCTCCATTCTCCTCGGGATCTTGGGCACGCACGCACACGCGCCCAGCGTGAGTTTTAGCCACTGGGTCCGGGACTCGAACCCCAGTTGACTATATGGGAGTCCAGCGACGTAGCCATTATGCTATCTGCTAGTCCCCTGTGTTTTGTTTTTTAAGAGCATTATTTTATTCAACTTTATTCATTTATTTATTTAAATTTGTATTTTAAGATGCTGGATCTGGGACTAGAACCCTGCAGCTGGCCACGCGGGATCCATCTGCCTTAACCGCCACGCCACAGGCTGGCCTGAGTGGCCATTTTAAACCTTTGGGCGAGGCGCGTGGTTAGTGAGAAAGGCCGCCTTCCTCTCAGGTGAACTGGAAGGGAAGGGATTCTTCGAGCCCTCCAGAGGCTGGTGCGGTGGGAGGACGGCAGGGGAGGAAGTGAGTCCCGGGGGCCACGGGGCTGGGCAGGGTTGGCCACGGAAGCCCTGGATGGGCTTGGTTCCCACGAGGGTTTTCTGGGACTGGCGTGCTCTGGGCTCTGGGGTGGACACGGTCACAGGTCAGTAGCTGCCCGAGCTCAGGTCCCCAATGTGCGGTCAGCGAGTCCCCAGAGAAGAAGGAGGGTTTATTAGGACCCCAGACTGCCTGAGTGCTTTTGAGGAAGGACCAGGACACGCAGAGGACGGAGCTGGAGAGGAGGTGAGGATGGGAACGTTAGCCTCGTCTGGCAACGAGACAGGATGTGTGTTCTTGGAAAATTCTACTCCTGCTTGTCCGGCACCTTCCGGGAGGGCCTGGGGCACACGGGGCGACCCATGGTGTGCCTTTCTACAGCCAGGGCCCCCTTCGGTCTGGTCGTCCACGCAGCCTTGGGACTGCCCCTCTGCGGTGGCCTCCGAGCCCCCGAGGGCCCGCGCTGGCAGGGCGATACGTACCACAGAGGCGAACACGTACTTCTGATCCTTCTCCTGTAGCAGCAGAAGCACGTCGGTCAACAGGACCGCAAGGACATCTGCCGAGGGAGCGGAGAGGGAGGACTGTCAGGCCCACGCCGCTGGGCCTTCCCGGCCGCCCGACAGGTGCCAGATCCCCATGTCTGGTCACTCCTTCCCGTCTGCACCCGGCGTTCTGCAAGCGCTGGGTCCAGGGCTTGAATGGCCAGGTCAGCCACGTGGGATCCGCCTCCCTTAACGGCCAGGGGTGGGCTGGCCTCAGAGTCTACGTTTAGGCACCCCCTTGGGGCCTCCAGCTCCAAATGCTCTGAGCTAAAGCAGGTTCCCACCCTGCAGGTAGGCTGCGGTGCCCCAGCGGTCCCCTCTGCCATCGTGGTGCCTGCTGGGCTGCCCTGGAGCTTCTCTCACGGGGATTTCTCAAACGTGAACGGACCCCTCGCCCCCCGGCTTCTGGGTCACCTGGGACCTGAGCCGTTGGGTGCTGCGTCCTGCCTCCTGCTTGCTTGGGGCTGTGTCCCTAGATGAACATCTTGCGTGGTTAAGGCTTTTACTGACAGGTGCGAACCCTGAATGGATTTTCAGCATGGACAGTTGAGTCCCAGGATAACATTACCTCCTCCTGACACCCCTAAATCAGATACCCTTCCTTCATCCAATTTTCTCCCATTGTGAGAGCATGCTGGGTTCCTTTAAATTTACCGAACTTTTGCCACCTGAGATGACGCCATCAAACCCAGACAGTGCCCACCAAAGCAAGATGGTGTCACCAATCCAAGATGGTGTCACCAATCCAAGATGGAACCACCATACCAGGACGGTGCCCACCAAAGTAAGATGACATCACCAATCTAAGATGGCGTCACCAATCCAAGATGGCACCTCCAATCCAATGACACCACTGTACCAGGATGGTGCCCAAGAAAGCAAGATGGTGCCACCCATCCATGAAGGAACCTGCCACTCCAAGATGGCACCACCAATCCAATGGCACCACCATACAGGATGGTGCCCACCAACACAAGATGACATCACCAATCCAGGAAGTTGTCACCAATTGTCATCACCAGGATGATCACCAATTCAAGATGGCGTCATCAATCCAATGGCACCACCCATGGTACCAGGATGGTGCCAAGAAAGCAAGGTGGCACCACCCATCCATGAAGGAACCCACCACACCAAGATGCTACCAGCGCTCCAAGATGGTGCCCACCACAGGGGGCTGGGCAGGGCTCACCTTTCAAGCGCCCGGACGTGGACTTCCAGCACAGCGTGCCCGCCAGCTGGAGCTGCCGCTGCAGCATGTCCTCCTTCCGGAAGGCGAGCCCGTTCTTGAGCTTGCTGGAGGACTTCAGGTCCATCTTGCCCGCGATCTCCCTGAGGCGCTGGCCCTTCTCGTGCTCGCTGACCTTGGCGTCCACTTGTGAGATGATGTCCTTGATGAGGCTCAGGGCCTGGGTCAGGTCTGCGTGGTCCTCGGTGCCAGCTGCCACATGCAGCAGAGTTAGTGCCCGTCTGCCCACGTCCGCGGGTACGACGACAGTGACAAACTCTGGGTGCCACTACTCAGAGAACCCTCGAGACTCACCTCCCAGCTATCGTCTCTGAGAGGTAAACGGTTTCTAGAATCAATGTGAGCCCAGTGTCCAGTTTTTACCCCTGCCCTAGGCATGTGCACTCACCAGGAAGAGAGAGGGAGAGAAAGTGGGAAATCATCCACTAGGGGGGTGGCCACGCCACAATCCCTTCTCCCTTCTCCTCTCGGGATTTTGGGCACGCACACACGTGTGCCTGGTGTGATTTTCAAGCCACCAGGTCCAGGACTCTTACTGCAGTCAGTCATGTGAGGATCCAGCGCCTTTATTACCACACCAACTGCTGGTCCCAGAACTAGCTTAGTTTTGTGTATTGTGCTTTTTTTTTTTTTTTTTTTTTAATTTTTTAGAGAGATTTTCGCCATTGGGTGCATGTGCTGTCTGGAGAGACAGAGGGAGGGGAAGTGAGAAATCACCCCCCAGGGGGATGGCTGTGCCACAATCCCTTCTCCTCCATTCTCCTCTAAGGATCTTGGACACATGCACACGTGCCTAATGTGAGTTTCAAGCCCCCGGGTCTGGGATTCGAACCACGGTCAGCCACGTGGGAGTCCAGCGCCTTAACCACCGCACCACCTGCTGGCCCCAGTGTTTAGTTTTTACCAAGGCGGGGTGTCTGTTGAATGCAGAGGTTAAGGTGTTAAATGCAGTTCAAGTGGCGAGAACTGCCCTCCAGAGCTTGGCGGCTGCTCCTTGGTAAACAAACTCCCACGCCCTCCAGCCCTTCCTAAAAGCCCTTTCACCTCCTGACGTGATGGAGCCAGCTCCTCGCACTCTAAGGACGTGGCTTTCATGCCAGAGGAATGTGCCCCTTCTCCTGTGGCCTGAGTCCACCAGAGGTGTGGTGAGATGTCAGCACTTGGGGACCAGCGGTTGGTGTAATGGCTGTCATGGGACTCCCATGTAGTCAACAGTGGTTCCAGTCCCGGACTTGGTGGCTTAAACTCATGCCGGGCGCGTGTGCGTGCGTGCCCAAGATCCCAAGAGGAGAATGGAGGAGAAGGGATTGCGGCGTGGCCATCCTCCCCGGGGGGTGATTTCTCGCTTTCTGTCTCTCTGTCTCTTTCTGTCTTTCTGGCAAGCGCACGTGCCCTATAGCAAAAACCTCTCCAAAAAAAAAAAAGAAAAAAAGAGAGAGAGATGGTCAGCACTGCCCTGATCCCGAGAGAGACCCACTGGGCCACGTTCCCTTTCTTCTCTGCCCATAATGGCTCTGGGCACATCCATCTGCTGGCCCTGGCCACGGGACACAGAGATCAAGTGTGTGGCTGTCTGGGTCACCAAGAGTGCCATTTTTTGGTTTAAGAATTATTTTTCCTTAACTTTATTTATTTATTTAATTTTGACCAGAGAGGAACAGAGCAAGAGTGAGAGGGAGAGTGAGAGAGCGAGCCACCAGGTCTGGGACTCGAACCACGGCTGGCCGTGTGGGAGTCCAGCACCCTTAACCACCACCTGCCTGCCACCCCCTACACCCTTGTTTTAAGAGAGATTTTTTGCTACAGGGTGTGTGCGTTTGCTAGAGAGATAGAGATAGAGAGAGAGAAAGCGAGAACTCACTGCCCAGGGGGATGGCCACGCCACAATGCCCTCTCCTCCAGTCTCCTCCTGGGATTTTGGGCACGCACCCACACACACACCCGACACAAGTTTCAAGCCTCTGGGTCCTGGACTCAAACCACGGTCGACTATGGGAGTCCAGCAACGTAACCATGGCGCCGTCCACTGCTCTGGCCTGAGACGCTGACCGAGGGCCTGCAGTGGCCGGGTCTGTGCTGCAGGGGAATGGGGGGCAAGACAGCCCCATCCTGGAGCGGGGAACCCCAGCGCCCGGATCCCCCGGCTGCGAGCGCGACCTACCTTCCGTGTTCTGGATGATTCGCTCCACCAGCACCGGGTACTTGGTGATGCGCTGGGTGACCAGGAGGACGCACTCCTGCACCCCCAGCCGCCGCACGACGGGGAAGTTGCCGACTCTCTGGGGGCGGGAAACAGAGCACGGTGTGAGCCGCTGCTCTCTGGCCCGGCCAGCTGGCGAGGGGTTACAGGGCTGGGCGCCTCCCTTCCTCCGCTCACCGGCTGGGACCTTTTTTCTGCCACTTTGGGAGGGACACACGCCGGCCACCAGAAGGCAGGGGCCAAGCAGCCACACCTTGGGGGTGAGCCAGGGCCCCCGCCAAATCCTTAATGAGAACAAGCGGCAGCCCCAGGAGGTCAGCGGCTCACCCGCCAGGTGTACAGCACGGGTATGCACACGCATGCACGCATGCACACGTGCACATGCACACACACAGACCCAGCCCTGACGGATGACTACCTTTCCGGAGCCCCTGAAACTAGACGGGCACGTGCCTGCCCAACTGCCTTCCTGGTGCCTGCTTTTAAAAAACGTTTTTTGGGGGACCAGCAGATGGCATAATGGCTATGTCACTGGACTCTCATGTACTCGACAGCAATTCAAGTCCCGGACCTGGTGGCTTAAACTCACACTGGGTGCGTGTCCGTGCGTGCCCAAGATCCCGAGAGGAGAATGGAGAAGGGATTGTGGCATGGCCATCCCCCCGGGGGGTGATTTCTCGTTTTCTCTCTCTCTTTCTCTGTCTTTCTGGTGAGCGCACGTGCACTATAGCAAAAAACTCTCAAAAAAATTTTTTTTAAGTTATTTTATTTAACTTTTTAAAATTTATTTAAATTTGACCAGAGAGGGGCACAGTGAGAGAGAGAGGATGAGAGAGAGGGGGAAAGTGAGAAAGCAAGTCGCCAGGTCTGGGACTCAAACCACAGTCGGCCATGTGGGAGTCCAGTGCCCTTAACCACCACGCCACCTGCTGGCCCATAAAAATTTTTTTATTTATTACAATTAATATTATATATTTAAATATTTGCTAAAGGGCATAGATGCTCACCCAAACAGAGAGAGAAAGAGAGGGAAAGTGAGAAAGTGAACCGCCAGGACCAGGACTCGAACCATGGTTGGCCATGTGGGAGCCCAGCATTTCAATCACCACGCCACCTGCCGGCCTCAATTTTCCTTCTTTTAGTTAGTGAGAGAGAGAGGCAGGCAGGCAGGTGCTCCCAACAGGGTCCTCACGCCATGCTCTACCCCTGCCCCAGCCGCCCTGGATCACGGCACACACGTGCCCAGTGTACTCAGGGAGGTCCCTGGACTTGAACTCGGAACCTCCCCACGTGGGCCAATCTCACAGGGCACGTCTTTACCACTGCACCACCTGGGCCCCTCCACCCGCCCGGGGCTTTCTGAGGCCATTCCCGCTGAGTGCCCAAGGTGTGGTCCTGGAAGTCATTTCCTGGTGGGGCGAGCGGCTGGCTGTGCTCTCTGGAACATTCCACACATTCTGCACGTTTGCTGCCCTGCTCTCCTGTGCACATCAGGAATGCCAGCAGCCGAGGAGGGCCACTTCTTTCTCTTTCTTTCTTTTTTGGAGAGAAGCTTTTGCCACAGGGCATGTGCGCTTACCAGAGAGATAGAGACAGACAGAGAGACGGAAAGCGAGAGATCACCCCCAGGGGGGATGGCCACGCCCTTCTCCTCCATTCTCCTCTAGGGATCTTGGGCACGCACGTACACGCGCTCAGCATGAGTTAAGCCACCGGGTCCAGGACTCGAACCACGGTCGACTACATGGGAGTCCAGCGACATAGCCATTATGCCAACTGCTGGCCCCAAGTTAAATAAAATCATTCTTAATTAAAAAAAAAAAAAAATAGAAAAGAGAATCACTTATTAAAAAAGGGGCCAGCAGGTGGCATGGTGGTAAAGGGCACTGAACTCCTACATGGCCAACCATGGTTCAAATCCTGGACCAGCGGCTTGCTTTCTCATTCTCCCCACCTTCACCCCAACTCTCTCTGGTCAAATTAAAAAAAAAAAAAGTTAAGAAAAATAATTCTCATAAAAGAGAGACCTACTTATGACCGAAGTTGTTGTTATTTTTTTTTTACCTTGATCAAGTTTTGGAACTTCTTGTTCTGTTGCATCAGCAGCTTGTAATGGCTGACGGCCTCGTTGTGGCCGCTGCAGAAGACCCCGTACTTTTCCTTCATCCTCTCCCCGTTTTCACCTGAAAACTAACCCGGAAGAGAAGGGAACGTTACTGAAGGGAAAACCACCGAGGTAAACTTTCTTTTAGTTTTCTTTTTCAGAATTTGTTAGAGGGCTGGGGACCAGCAGGTGGCGTGGTGGTTAAGGCGCTGGACACTCCCACATGGCCGACCACGGTTGGAGTCCCGGACCTGGTGGCTTGCTTTCTCGCTTTCCCTCTCTCTCTGTGTATCTCTGTGTCAAATTAAAAATAAACGAACAAATAGATAAAATTAAATAAATAATTCTTTAAAAAATATATTCGTTAGAGGGTATATGCGCTCGCCAGAGAGACAGACGGGAGGGGGGAAGAGAGAGAGAGGAAAAGTGAGAAACCACCCCCAGGGGGACGGCCATGCTGCAATCCCATCTCCATTCTCCTCTCGGGATTTTGGGCACGCACAGGCTCCCGGGGGCTTTTTCAAGTCACTAAGGGTCCGAGACTCGAACCACATAGCTGGCCATGTGAGCTGACTCCCTTAACCTTCAAGCCACCTGCTGGCCCTCACTTCTTTTTTTCTAATTTGCCAGAGAATGCATGTGCTGGCTGGAGAGAGGCAGAGAGAGAGAGAGAGAGAGAGAGAGAGAGAGAGAGACAGACAGAGACAGAGACAGACAGAGACAGAGAGAGAGAGGAGAAAGCACCTCCCATGGGGCATGGTCACACTGCAATCCCTTTCCCTACATCCCTCTTTTTGAGATTTCGGGCAGGCACGTGTGCACACGTGTACACGCACACACACACACACAGACCTGGCGTGTTTCTCAAGCTGCTGAGCCCAGGACTTGAACCAGATGGTTAGGCATGTGGGAGCTAGACCCTTCAACCCAGGCCACAGATCTGGCCCAGATTTCAAATGTTTTGCACCAAATAAATTAATTCTCTCATTCCATTTCCCATGAACTTTTTGAAGTCCTTTCATACAATAAAGGTAAAATAAAAAACATTTTCTGCATAGGGCTTCACAGTATCTGTGATGCTATAAAGCTCCCTGGGCAGCTAAAAAGAAAAAAAAAATTAATTTAAGCCAAAGGCTGTTAGAAACATGAAAAAGCAAGAGGAGTATTTTTTCTTTTTGGAGAGGTTTTTGCTATAGTGTGCGTGTGCTTGCCAGAAAGAGAGACAGAGACAGAGAGACAGAAAGCGAGAAATCACCCCCCGGGGGGATGGCCACGCCGCAATCCCTTCTCCTCCATTCTCCTCTTGGGATCTTGGGCATGCACGCACACGCGCCCGGCGTGAGTTTAAGCCGCCGGGTCTAGGACTCAAACCGCGGTCGACTATGTGGGAGTCCAGCGACATAGCCATTACACTAACTGCTGGTTCCAAGAGGAGTATTTTTTAAAAAGAATTATTTACTTAACTTTATTTATCTATTTTAATTAGATCAGAGAGGGACAGAGCAAGAGAGAAAGAGAGAGGGAAAGTGAGAAAGCAAGCCGCCAGGTCTGGGACTCGAACTGTGGTTGGCCATGTAGAAGTCCAGCGCTCTCAACCACCATACCACCTGCCAGCCCCAAGGAATATATATATATTTTTTAATTTTATTTATTGGGGACCAGCAGGTGGCGTGGTGGTTAAGGTGCTGGACACTCCCACATGGCCGACCAGGGTTTGAGTCCTGAATCTGGTGGCTTGCTTTCTCAGTTCCTCGCTCTCTCACTCACCGTCTGTCTCTCTCTGGTCAAATTAAAAGAAAAAAAAAAAGAATGAATAAATAAAATAAAATAAATAATTATTAAAAGTTTATTTATTTATTATTATTATTTTTGAATTTCTTACAGGGTATACACACTCACCAGAGAGAGAGACAGAAAGAGAGGGAGAGAGAGAGAAAGCAAGCCACCAGGGCTGGGACTTGAACCAGGCTGGCCACGTGGAAGTCTAGCACCTTAACCACCACGCCACCTGCTGGCCCCAAGGAGTATTCTAATTAATGGGAACTGACCCAAGATGTGTAAGTAAGCAGGGAATAGCTTGACAGGGACAGCGTCCCCGTGTCAATCCTGGCCCAGGCTCAGGAGTGATCCTTCAGGGTCACCTGAGTATAGCTGAAGTCTAGGTCGTGTGACTGCTGCTCACGGGCAAATGCATGGTGGTTAAGAACCCACAAGTGAAAAGCAGTCAAACAAAAGCACATCGAGGGCCGGCGCTGTGACACGGTGGTTAAGGGCTGTGCGTTGGGAGCCAGGGCCCATATGGCCGACCACGGTTCAAATTCCAGCCCTGGTGGTTGGAAGAACAGGCCGAAAATCATTCTGGGCGCATGTGTGTGTGCGTCCCAAATCCTACAAGAATAGAGTAGAAGGGACTGTGGTGTGACCATGTCCCCTGGGGAGTGATTTATCACTTTCTCTTTCTCTCCCTCTTTCTGGTGAGCACATATGCCCTACAGCAAAACAAAACAACAACAAAAACATAGATGAAGATCACCAAATAGGGTTTGGCAGGTGCAATTGCTACTTAGGCCTCTGTTTCTAGGATACGAGGGGCAGGCACAGACTCCGGCCCTAAGCTCAGTGTGCGCCCTGGGGGGACAGGCTCTTGACCGAAGGAGCCGTTTTTATTCTGTTACTGGAAGGAAAGGAGACGGGGCGGGGCCTAGGAGACGGGGCGGGGCCTAGAAGCCCGGACGGGCGGGCTGGCTCACCTGCTGCACCAGGAGGTCCCCAACCCTCTGGATGATGTAATTCCGGTCGCTGCCTTCCTCCAGTGACTCCTGGCGGCGCTCCTTGAGGCGGGAGAGGAAGTGGCCGTGCATGTCCAGCAGGTCGTCGGCGCAGGGGAAGAGGCGGCTGATGGCCGGGCCGCTGAACTGCAGCTCCTCCTGCAGCGCCCTGGAGTACACCTTCAGCATGATCTTGAGCGTCCGCACGTGGTGCGCCTCCGTCTGCATCAGCTCTGCGGCGGGACGGGGGCCGGGCTTACCCACACCGCCGCAGGCCTCCGCACACCGCAGGGCGCTCGTGGGTCCGGCTCCTGCCCGCCCAGTGTGCGCGGGGCTGCCTTTTATTTTTGTCTATTATCATTTTGTTTTTATTAAAGATAGATTTTTGCTATGGGGTGTGTGCACTCGCCAGAGAGACAGAAAGCGAGAAATCACCCCCAGGGGGAATGGCCACGCCGCAATCCCTTCTCCTCCATTCTCCTCTCGGGATCTTGGGCACACACGCACACATCCTGTGTGAGTTTTAAGCCTCTGGGACTGAGACTCGAACCGCAGTTGACTACATGGGAGTCCAGCGATGTAACGATTACACCATCTGCTGGTCCCCCCCTTTTTTTTTTTTAACTAGATGGTGTATGTGCTTACCCGGGAGACACAGAGAAAGAGTGGAAGAAAGAAAGCACCCCCAGTGGGTTCTGGTCATGCCCTAATCCCTTTTCTACCATTTCTCCATCATTTTTTTTTTAAAAGAATTATTTTATTTTAACTTTATTTATTTACTTATTAAATTTGACCAGAGGGGGACAGAGTGAGAGAGAGAGAGAGAAAGTGAGAAAGCAAGCCAGTAGGTCTGGGACTCGAACTGTGGTTGGCCATGCGCCCTTAACCACCATATCACCTGTCGGCCCCCCCCACCCCGCCCCGTTTCCCTATCTTGTTGGGATTTTGGACACACATGCAGACATGCCTAGGGGATTTATCAAGCTGCCAGGGCTGGGATCCAGCTTAACTGACACACCCTCTAAGCCACCCAGGCTACTGTGTTCTATAGGGACAGCCCCAACAGGCGGGGACAGCCCCCAGTGGGGTAAGCATGAGTCAGAACTCGGCGCTGGGCCAGACGTGCCTGCAGGAACGTGTTCTAACGGAGCTGTCCCTGATCACCTCTCTCCCGACCCAGAGGGGAGGCAGGGGAGCTGGCAACGCGGTCTCTGGGGAGGTCAGCCCTGGAGCCCCGACCCCCGGGGGGGAAGGGAAACAGAACGAGAAGGAAGAGCAGAAGAGAGAGGGAAGAGACGCGCGTGGAGGGTCGGCGTGGCGGCCAGGGCTCCGGGCGTCTTACCGTAAAGGACATCCTGCCTTTTAACCACCTCGCGCTTCTGCTTCTTGGCGTAAGCCGAGTCCACGGTGAGGCTCCAGGACTCGGCCTCGAACTCGTGGGCATCTGATTCGATCTCGCTCCTCAGCGAGGCAGTGTAGGGATCTGGGGGGAGACCAAGGAGCTGTGGCTTGGGGCTGTGGAGCCCGGCTGGCCCTTCGCAGTGTACGGATGGGGACCTGGTACCATCCGCAAGAAAATCAAGGTGCCTGTACCTTCTTTCTTTTTTTAAAAAAAGAATTATTTAACTTTATTTATTTTAATTTGACTGGGCCGGGGGAGAGAGAGAGAGAAAGTGAGAAAGCAAGCCGCCAGGTCCGGGACTCGAACCTCGGTCAGACATGTGGGAGTTCAGCACCTTAACCATCACGCCACCTGCCGGCCCTGGGATGCCCGTACCTTCTACAAACACCGACTCGGCATTCGAAGACGCGAGGGACAGAGAGTCGTCGGCTGCCTGCCTGAACTTTAAAGACAGGGAGTCGGCTTCGTCCATCTCTCCTGGGACTGGTCTGAGTGAACACAATCAAAATAACGGTTTGAAAAAATGGCATCGTACCCACACACGCCGTTCTGCAAGGTTCCAGATTTCGATCGAAGCCTTAACTTGGTCAAACAGATCATTTTTTTAAATGAAGAGACAACGCAGGAACATCAGGATTATTATTTTTCCCCCCATTACGATGAACTTTTAGCATTCAGGTGTGTTTTCCAGGGACACCAGATGCCTGTCCCAGGATCCCTTCTCCCCGGGTATAGGAGGGCACAGCCTCACTGCTGACTCCTGTCCCCAGCAGCCCCTGTACGCGTCACCGTGAGCCTCTGAGGCTCAAGCACCTGTGCTGGCCAAACACCCCAGACGCAAACTGTGGGCACTCTTCAGTCCTGCAAAGCCAGGTAAGGTGCAGGTCACGGCTCCGACCTCCGAGCACCCTGGGGAGGCTTCCGGCATCCTCTCTAGTATTAGTGAGGACCCCTCGAGAATACTAAACCACCTAGCCCTGTCGGTGGCCAAACACACCGAGATGCATTGCTTTTGAAAAAAGGCAAGGCAGGACCCTTGGAAGCAGGTGTTAATGGGCATCCCCCGCCGTTCACACCCACCTAGGGGGTCTGTCTCCTCTGAGTGGTGACAGTGACCGGTTCCCACCACGGGGCCACCCACAGCTCCCGGCCCTTCCTCCGCACCTGACCCCACAGAGAGAGAGAGGGGGGACCCCAAGCTCACCCGGGTCGCGCCCCAGTTCCAGCCGGGCTCGGTGCAGGCTGCGGACCCCCTTTCTGAGAGACCGTCATGCCGACATTCCTGGACAGGGCAGGGCTGCCATCGGCCAGGAGGGCGCTGTGGGGGTGCTCCTTGAGTGAGGCTGCGGCAGAGGCAAAGACAGAGTTGGGGCTGAGAAAACGGGCCGGGTAGCGGAGGTGCCCGGTCGGGAAGCCACGCTCGGGCTGTGGCCGCAGCACGGACAGGATCTTGGAGGTCAGGAGCTCGTGATCCAAGAAGACATTCTCGCTCCATTTCCTGGGGAAAGACCCGTAGAAAGACAGCTCCGGGCGGCCGGGGAGCGCGCCCCGTCGGTCGCCGCCTTTGGAATGCGCGTTCCCCATCTTTGCACGCGTGGGGCTCCGGGACCCGGCGCGGTGCCAGGCGGGGGCTGCGCCGTTTTTTATGCCTCGGTGGGATCCTTCTAGAAAAGAAAGCCGCGTCTTCCCGTGCGGTATTGGCTGAAGCAGCGGGGATGGCGGGCAGGAAATTGGACCCCACTGTGAACGTTTGCTGTGGAAATCGCACAGTACTCAGACCCCACCTCGACACCCGCCTGGGCCTTCGCAGGAGGGGCGCGGCGTGGCGCAGCGCAGTCGAGTTAGCTGTGAACGATCTGAGATGGGGGACAGCACACGGCGATGACAGTTAGGCTGAGACTGGGTGTCAGGGCGACTCTAAGACCCAGAGACAGCTGGCATATTTGGCTGTCCCCCGTTCCTCAGTGTGCCAGCAGAATTCTGCCGTCAGAGTGGACAGGCGCTGACTCTCACACAGCGACAGTAAACCAACCGGACATCTGCTCGTTAATTTAGGGGCCTCATTACCGATGTGTGCACCCACTGGGAGCCCCCCAGGGACGGAAAGACGAGACTCTCACCGACACAGCTCTGCTATCATTCACGAAGCGGAGCCGTCCCCTCCCAACTGACAAGCCAGCCATGCGGGTCGAACCCAGCTGAGACCAGGCTGTGGGCTCCTTAATCCTCAGTCTGAAAATCACATTGTCAAGCTCCGTGCTCGGCCAGGACAAGGAACGGCATTAAAAAACTCTGGGCAGCGGCCAGCGGAAGGTGTAATGGTTCTGTCGCTGGACTCCCACGTGGCCGGCCCCGGTTTGAGTCCTAGATCCGGCGGCTTGACATATACCGGGCGCGTGTGCGTGCGTGCCCCGAGATCCCGAGAGGAGAATGGAGGAGAAGGGACGGCGGCGTGGCCATCCCCCCCGGGGAGTGATTTCTTGCTTCCTGTCTCTGTCTCTTCTGTGAGTGCACATGCCCAAGAGCAAAAATCGCTCTCAACAAAAAGCAAAACAAAACCCTGGGCAGCCACACAGTGGGACAGGGGTAGTGAGATGCTGTAAGAAGTGGAGCTACATGGGAAGGTTCCCAGTTCAAGTCCAGAGACCTCCCTGAGGACAACAGCGTCCCTGTGCAAATGATCCAGGCTGGCACAGGGACGGTGGGTCACAGCACCAGGACCTGGCAGTGCTGTCTCTGTCTCTCTTGTTCATGGAAGAAAGAAAAAAATAAACCAAAATAAAAAGGGGGACCAGCAGATGGCATAATAGTTATGTCGCTGGACTGTCACATACTTGAGTCCCAGATCCACGCCAGCATGTGCGTGCATGTCCAAGATCCCGAGGAAAATGGAGGAGAAGGGATTGCGGCGTGGCCATCCCCCCGGGGGTGATTTCTCACTTTCCGTCTCTCTGTCTCTCTCTGTCTTTCTGGTGAGCGCAAAAATCTCTCTCTCTCTCTCAAAAACAAAAAAAAGAAACAAAAAAACCCCAAACAAACAAAAAAAACAACTCTCTCGAAAAGAAAGAAAAAGATGGGTTGGGGCTGGCAGGTGGCGTGGTAGTTAAGGGCACTGGATTCCTACATGACTGACCATGGTTCGAGTCCCGGACCTGGCGGCTTGCCTTTTCACTTCTCTCTCTCTCTCTCTCTCTCTCTCTCTCTCTGTCCTTCTCTGGTCAAATTAAAATAAATAAATAAAGTTAAATAAAAAATAATTATTGGGACCAGCAGGTGGCATGGTGGTTAAGGTTATGGACACTTCCACATGGCTGACCATGGTTTGAGTCCCGGACCTGGAGGCTTGCTTTCTCACTTTCTCTCTCTGGTCAAATTAAAATAAATGAATGAATAAAAAAATTAAAAAAAAATAATTCTTAACAACAACAAAAAATAAATAAAAAGATAGGTTGGGCCCTGGGTTAGTGGTGAAGGGAACTGGGTCCTACAGAGCCAGCCAGAGTTTGAATG